>JAUELE010037509.1:3375-16093 GCA_031471655.1 Diodora aspera
AGATCCTGAAGTTGGCTCCCGATTGAGTGCTTAAGGATTTATGGTGGCTTTCGCTAATCTTTGAGTCCTGTTACAAAAGTTTCATCTGCATCAAGTCGCTCTCAGGATTCCATCTTAAGTTTGAACGACGTCTCACCTTTCCAGCCACTGCCACAGGCCGCTCAAAGGTCCCATGCATGCCTAAAATAGCTGATTGCGGGACGTTGATAATTGGCGTGCCAAACACGGAACCAAACACTCCGCCATTGCTGATGGTAAACGTTCCACCATCCATATCCTCTACTGCCAGGGATCCATCTCTAGCCTGTTGGAAAATGAGTCACCTTTGATTTAATCTCCGATATAATGTCTTCAGTAATTTTAGAGCTGTAGCACAATGGTCGAGTTGAAATTATATTTTATGTTGCAAGGGCAATATTTCAGCCATGATGCAATGTGGCATGCAAAGTTTTGAGTTGAAAGGATGTTTTACGTTGCAAGGGCAATATTTCAGCCATAACACAACGTGATGTGCAAGGTGCACATCAATGAAAGCATAGTTCATAAAAGGGATCGATAGAAACGAAAGTGAAAGCAAAAGATCCCCATTTTAGTCGCCTTCTACGACAAGCATTGGGTAACTGAGGCCCTATTCTATCTAAGTGACACCTCGTATCATTTATGTTTTAAGACCCATGGGGTGCATGCAAAGTGCACCATGAGGTAAGAGACAGTTCATAAAAGAGATCAATGGAAAGAAAAGTGAAAGCAAAAGATGCCCATGTTAGGCGCCTTGTACAACAAGCATTCGATTACATGGGCCCTGTTCTTTCTTTGTGACTTCATGCCACTCCTATGAGGCTCAATGAGGTTTTTCACAATGGTATCAGGTAGGGTTCTATAAACAACCAACAATTTATATGTGAATGGCTTTCAATTAATTTGCCAAATTTGATTTGTGTTGAAACATGTCTAACAGTAATATTTAGCTAAATCAAATGATTTGAGGCACCCCTCACTGAGGTTGAACGAGTGACTAATGGTGGATTTTTATGTGGCTTTCGGCAATCTTTTAGCCATATTGACAGTGTCATGTTGGTGTCAGGGGCCAATCTCCAGACTTACAGAAAGGCACCCAGGCAAAATTCAAACCCACAACTATTAAGCCTGGCAGATTGCTTAGCCGACATCCTAACCACTGCGCCATCTTGCACCTGCTTGAGGTTGAACGAAAGCAACCCCGCGAAAACCAGCTGCTCCTCTAACCCAGTGGGTTGCTGGGTGAGCACCCTATCATTGTACAAGTGAGTTGAGGTTTTACAAGGTTTTCAGCAATCTTTTAGCCATATCACCACGGTCTCATCGACCTCATGTCGGTGTTGGGCCTCCTGTATCTCTGGGCTGAAAGAAAGGTGCCAGGTCACCACTGTACTAGAAAAGTGATAGTCCTTTTCTATGAACAAGCATTGGGTTACTGGTACCCAACTCATTCGACATGGCACCTTGTCAGGCTTTTCACTCCCCCTAGGAATCTGAATACGTCAGTGACATACCACGCAAGTTTCCACTCACCCTTTCTCCAAGGTCATTGATGGTCTTCTCAATGTCTGCATAGTTCATGCTCTCTACATTCCTAATAACTGGCACCACCAGACCCTGTAACACAGAACCACACAATAACACAAAACAACTCTCAAACAATCATATCTTACTCAAGTATTATGTGGCCTAAGTGTGTGACTAAGCATTTGACCTTCAGCTGCCAAAATTAGCAAGGTTGCCAAATGACCCAAAGGTTCAATGTAGGTCAAAATCACATGATTTCAAAAAGGCCAAAGAATACAGGTCAAGGCCAAAGAATACAGGTCAAGGTCAAAGAAGACATGTCGAGGTCAAAGAAAAATCCCATCGGATGTCTGCAAGCCCCATATTACTTCAGACATTCTGTACACTGAACAGTAAAGAAAGCAGTAATACGCAATACAAAATCCTCTCTGAAACAACTCCATGGCTTACCTTTGGTGTGGCTACTGCTACACTAATATCAATGTAGTCTCTGTACACAATTTCATTTTCATCAATGACAGCGTTGACAACTGGCTGATCATGCAGAGCGAAAGCTGCGGCTTTGACAAAAGCAGACATGAATCCCAGTTTGATTCCGTACTTCTTGAGGAATGTCTCCTTGTACTTGCCTCGGAGTTCAATGATGTTGCTGGAAAAAGGAAGTCATCACAACAGATGCTGGATTCTTTGGAAACCAAAGGAGTCTTTGAGAAAATGACATGAGTGAGTGACGAGAAAGAACCTGTGACCTTGAAGTTCATGTTACCCTCAAACAATCCAAAGCGATCAAGTGAGACAGTGCTTTGGGGTTTTAAGTTGTTTTTGGCAATCTTTCAGCCACATCACCACGGTCTCAGCAACATTAAGTTCGTATCGGGACTCTTGTCTCTCTGGGCAGAAAGAAAGGTGCCCGAGCGGGACTCGAACCACAACCGCCAAGGTTGGCAGATTGCTGGGCCGACCTGCTAACCACTGCGCCATCCCACGCCCCTAATCCAAACCGAGGTGCTGCATATTGTGACCAAGTTTAAAAAATTTGGATTATTATTTCAAAAGTTATCAAAATCAAGACACACAGGTTAATTACTACAGGGCACCAACATGGGACACAGGGCCGTAATTTGTGTTTTATCTTGCCAGGGGCCATACTAAAGCCATGATGCAACATGACCAATATGAAGGAAAGCTCAAATGGATCAATGTACAAAACGTAAAAGATCCGCCTTGTACAACATGCATTGGGCTACTTGGACCCTATTGTTTTCAACTGACACTAACATTTCTTGCATCCACCAGGGGGACATTTCTTGAAACGAAAAATATCTGAATATGTTATCAAGAAACTTGAATCTAATTCTAAAATTCTCTCATTACCTCATGTCAATTTCGTTAAATGTTGTCAACATGGCACAGGTGTTCTGCGCATCCTTCAGTCTCTGGGCAATTCTCTGTCGCATTCGGTTCATCTTCACCTGATTATACAGTTAAACCATAGAGAATGAGCAAGTATTATTGGATCTAAGATGGTTATCAGAACTCTTTCAGCTTGACTGCCACACGAAACCAGGGAACCCCACTGGGTTCTTTCTTTCTTTCTTAGACAGACCACATCACTCCACTGAAACCCTCAGAGTTCAAATCTTCAAATAATCTCCTCTCCAAAAACGACATTATGTAAACCAGTGGTTCCTGAACCCAAGATTGGGACCCAAATGAGGATTGCAAGGATGCTCCCGAGAGTCAAGAGATGGTTTTTGTTTCTGCTCCAAGGGTCGCCAAGTCAAAACAATTCAGTGTTGCAGATAAAACGTTTGGGAAACACGGATGTAAACTGGTGTCTATGACACTGAAGATCTAACATTTTTCAGGCTATTTAACTCTTCATAATTAACATTTGCAATAGAACTTTATATATAACTTTGAGTAGAAGGTGACCTACCCTCTGTTCACCTCTGGGATCAGGAGGAGAGGCTGGTACTGATGCAGCTGGTGCCGCAGGGGTCACCTTGACTGACGACGTTGGTTTGGATGCAAGAGGAGCTTGGGGCAATGGCGGCACTGGGGGTGGTGAATCTGGAACTGGGCCAGCAGAAGGCGGGGATGGAGTGGGTGGGGGTGGAGGTGGTGCTTCGGCTTCAGGGGCCGCAGCAGCAGGAGCAGGTGCCTCCGCCTTCTTCGCAGGGGCTCCTCCAGCTGGAAACAAGGTGTACATTGTAGATTGGAGTTGTTGAGGTGATACTTTGGGTGACAACATCTTTCAACGATATTGTAACATGACAAGCAATATGCATCCTGAAGCCCCAAGGGATTTCCATTTCCAGAAATTGAACAACGCAGGAGTTAAATTTTTTTTATACATTATTGCTAAAACATCATCTCACCTCCGACCTTGATCTTAAAGAGCTCCTGCCCCGCAATAACTGTGGAACCATCCTCTACCAAGAACTCTGTTATGACACCAGCCACGGGTGCCGGCACTGGCACCGACGTCTACACAAAATACAAATACATTCAGCAAGCAACCATCTAAGTTCTTTCACAACTTATCACCTTATTTCAGCAGAATTTGCATCTCCTAACATTTGTCTAGGCATGTTTAATCCACATTCAGCATAGGGGTGGCACCAGATGGGAGGGGGGGAAGGAGCCTTCCCATTAAGGAACCTTAGCCCCCACTCGGAGAAAAATATAGCAATTCGTACGGGAAAATTATGAAGAAAATGTGTGTACTTTGTGTTATTTTAAAAATCATCTGCGACGGGATCTCCCATTGCTGCTAACATCATCGGAATAGAGTCAGAGGGGACTCGAACCACAACCACCAAAGCTGGCAGATTGCTGGGCCGATGCGCTAATCACTGCGCCTTCCCAGAAATGATTTCAACCCACAACCACTGCAGCTCAATGGATTGCTCGATGAGCACTCTATCACTGCACTGTTCTGCGCCCTTGGGTTCTCATGAAAAAGTTCATCTTCTTCTCAAAGCCTAGGAGTAATCGCATTACATGTACATTTTACGCGGTTTTACAATTTGCAAACATCACAGAGACTGCAACTCTGTAGCATTAAGTTCTCATGTAATGAGTGATTGATTGATTTTTGATTTAACATGGTTTTCAGCAATCTTTCAGCCATATCAGCATTAACTACAACACTAAGGGAGTGAGTAAGTTTGAATTCTACTTGGTTTTCGGCAATCTTTCAGCCATATCACCACGTCGGTGTTGGGGTTCAATCTCCAGGCTGAGAAGTAGGCACCCGGGATTCGAACCCATAACCACCTATGAATGGCAGATTACTGGGTCAACATGATAACCACTGTGCCATCCTGCACCCCACAAGGCATCAGAGTCAGGGTTCCATCACCAAGCTGAAATATGGGTACCCGGTGAATTGAACCCACAAATGCTAAATCTGGAACACCACTACGCCGACATGCTAACCGCTATCCTGCACTCTCACAACTTTACTATAAGTACCTTATCTGTTTCAATTTCAGCCACAACATCATCTTCTGCAACGGCATCCCCCACGGCTGTAACATCACAAGTCAAAATGGGTAATTTTACATCCAGATGGAACAATTCTATTTCTCTGAAAACCAGGTCAGTGATTCAGGTGTGTTTGGTGTCGAGCGGAAAGTTTGTTACGTAAAATGTGACCTCAAATTCAAGAGGTGCAAAATTTATTTCAGCTGACCGCGGTGAGAGCAATAAAATGAGTTGGAAACCACTGATCTATGCTGGCAGAGTGACCAACATTTATTTAACATCATATTCAGCAGTTGTACAGCCATATCATGAGGCAAGTACTGTAATGAAAGAAAACAACTAAGCTGACCATCATGACCAAGGGATTGATCAGCTGGGCAACTATCCTAACAACAATCGACGCCCTTCATGCAACAGAGTGCGAGACAGGGTGTTTAACCTCACTCTGCAATTGCTTAACGAATCACGTAATAGAAAGGACTGTCCAACAATGTAATGTTTAAAAATAAACCAAGCATTTACAAAGCTACAGAACTTAAATCAGTCCTTTCGAAACCATTCATTAATATTAACTTCTTCGCTTTAAACTCTTAACTTGTGTGTGGTCTAATTTTACTCTGTGTGTTTACCAACCTTTCTCCCACCTAACGTCCCCTTCGTTGACTGACTCAGCAAATGGAGGAGTGCTCACTACTCGAATTTCTTCATCTGCAACAGTAACGCATGCTAATTTATGGGCATGGACTTTACTTGGACAGAGTATACTCACAAAGTACTAACTCCGTTTCCTGTCTCTGGTGGCCTGTTCTTGTCTAACAATTCATAGCATGTGTGTGTTACGATTTACTTAACACTCGGAATCTCACAATGCTGTGTGGGCTGCATCCGTTATGTAACTCCAAGGACGACGTCTTGTTTCTTGAATTCTCAGCAAACATCTCCCTTGTAAACACTTTTGGGATTGAGTGAATGGTTGGGTGAACGTTTTCAACCTGCTAGTGGTATTTCAACTGTATCACCAGGGGGAAGAACAGTGCTGACAATCACCTCACCAGGATAGTGAGTGAGTGAAATGGATTTTTACATTGCAGGGGGCAATATTTCAGCCAAAGCGCAATGTGATGTGTAAGAGGCACATCAGGAAAAGGGACAACACAGGATTGATAGTAAGAAAGAGAAAGCAAAATATCCCCATTTTAGTCGCCTTGTACGACAAGCATTGGGTTACTGAGGCCCTATTCTATGTAAGTTACACCACGTCACTCCCCGGAAGCCCCACAGGGTCCAACAGGAGGACTTGTACCAGAACCATCCAATGTCACAAGCGAATAAAATGTTATCGTTAGCTGAAAATATTTTTAATAGTTTTATCCACCCCAAACATTGAAAGTGAATTGTTAATTAATAAATGCATTTATCTTATCGATCTCTCGACAGGGCTGATAAACCAGTTCCTGAAAACAAAATAAGGCTGTCAACCACTGTGCAGAAGAACACAATCCACATTAATCTAGCGATGACCCTGGTTTCTTCCTTTACCTTAATCTAAGGGTCTAATCATTTCCATCTATTGTCCACCTGGTTGCCCAGCAACCGACAGGAAAAAGCTTTCTCACTAAATTAAAGCTTCAGGTACCTAGCCATTACCTGGCTAAAAGGAAATAATTTTAGCAAATGAAATACATTTACCTTTCTTTGCCAAGGTACCTGTAATTGACAGTACCCCAAATATCAATTAGTCAGAAGTTTGACCTTTAAAGTGGAGGACTAATGAAGGTCATGACTCTAACATTCTAATAATAATAATGATAATAATAATAATAATATTTTATTACCTAAGTACATATGGAAATTCTATTTCCACCCTTAGGGGTGGTTGACGCCACCGAGCAGTGCCAATACACATTTTCACAAGTCCAAAGCCTTTTGCCACAGCTACCGTGCCTCGGGTCTATGGTCATACAAAATATGTATCCTCAAATAATTTTTATGTCCAGTTTCCGAAAAATTGAAACAAAGAGTTGAGTTGAGATGATGCCTTACTTTGCAAGGACAATATTCCAGCCATGAGGTGTGTAATGAGCAAGGTGTGCATCATGGAAAAGATAGTTCATAAAAGGGATTGAACAAGAAGCATTGGGTTACTGGAGCCCTATTCTTCCTGAGTGACACCACATCACTCCCTGGAATCTGGATGGGGTTGATACAAACAGGATCCAGTAAGGTCAAAAAAGGGTTTTAAGATTTATTTTGCCACTTAAATGTGTAAAAAGGTTTGTCTAAGAGTGAATGAAAATTGGCAGATTCAGAGGATAGAGTTGGTCAGCTAGTTCTCCACACTCCCTGTTGAAAGTCAAGTCATAAACAGGTAAATTAAATAGGAGCCCAGCCCAGCCCCCCCCCCCCCCCCCAAATCCTCTGGATTTGCCAATGAAGAATTAGCCTTGTAACTAATCAGATTGAAACCATTAAAGAGTACCCAATCTCCAACTTCCCATCAAATGTGCTACATCCACAGTGCTTGTATTCAGCAGGCTTCACCCGAGGACAACTCTTTTTCTCATGTGTACATTGCTGGATATGCCCTTAAAATCAATCAATGTCCGTTTTATTTTACTACATTTACCTCCATTCAAATGCATCATGGCAATACTCAGTATTCATTTTAAAAAAGATCTTTGTGTCTTGTAGATAGGTTCAATATTTTGGTGCCCTGATTGAAATAAATTGCCACTAAATTGAGTTTCACGATTACCAATGATTTTCTACATTGCGTTATTCATTGATTTTTAGGCAATGTGTATTTAATTGTATAATTCTCAGAAATAAATATTTTTTTGGTGTAAATTGCACATATACGGCCCATCGTCCATTCATCCCCATGTTGCCGATCCCTGTCCCAAGGTAATGGACTGTAGTGCCAATACACTGTCTAGTAGAGGTGTGACGATATATTGATATCGTGATTATCACGATTTTCAATTTTGTGATACTTGTATCGTGATATTTCGCTTTGTATCGATACAGCCATGATACAGTTGTTTACATTTAATGTGAAAAATGTTCCAAATGTGTCCGACACAATTTCAGGAATGGTCCCTGCAATGTTTTATTAAGTTTTGGGAAGAAACAAGGTCTGAATACTTTGTTTATTGTTTAATTTACATAGATCTGAGCCTGTAATAGGTTTAGAAATGGAATGTAAATTATTGTATAGAGTATCTTGATATGTATCATATCGCATCGTATAGAGAGTATTGTGATATGTATCGTATTGCATCATATTGCATCGTATAGCAAAGGCAATATCATGATACCTATCGTATCGCACAATCCTTGTATCGTCACAGCTCTACTGTCTAGTCTACTATCCACAAAGCCATTTCATACCCTAATCATATAAATCATGATTTCTGCAAAATTAGCTTTAGTTTAGAAGATGTTTTGGCCACAAGAAACATGATGCACAGGCGTACACAGAGAGAAAAGATACAAGATAGACAGAAAAGTTAAAACAAAAGATTCCCATTTTAGCCACCTTGACAACAAGCATTGTGTTACTGGGGCCCTATTCTTTCTAAGTGACACCAGATCAATCCCGCAAAGCCCCATCGAGTTGGGCAATTACCATTCAAAGGACAACGGTTAAATATACAGATAACATTTGCAAACCAAATCTAAAATCTTGCAATACATTCAAGACATTCAAATTAAAGTTTACAACATCAGCCTCAATATTCTTTACATACTTTCATATGGAAGATTTAGAAAATCTGCAAGTTCATGAGAAAAATTAAGTCAATATATTCATCAGAACAAGTTTAAAGGTGCAACCAAAATCAGCGTCACTTTCTTACGATCAACATGGGATGCATACATATCAAACTTGAAACCATTCAGTTTTCAATGCAGCATCACTTTCTTACGATCAACATGGGATGCATACATATCAAACTTAAAACCATTCAGTTTTCAATGCATCACATGGGCAAGAACATGCATATGAGAAATTTATCAAATAATTACTTCGACCTTGAAAACTGAATCAAGGTCACCCTGATCAACATTTGTCTGGTCTTTCTTGTAAGATACAATTATGACAGACGACGTATAATAATTTTTAGATAGAAATCAGATGTGAAAAGATTGTGTCCTGGATCTAATTTGAGAAATATTAGCACATCTGAAAATACAACTTGTGTTCTCCGAGAGCCTCTTCTTTAGATCATAGATTTTCTCTCTTGATAATTTTTCCAGGCTAAAAATATGTTCATCTTCGCTATAACTCTCATGGTTGCAAGTAGCAACTACCCAAGGGAGATGAAAATCTGGAAGAAAATTTATTTTAACAAAAAATACTCTGAGGTGTAAGGTTTGAAGAAAATACAAAAAGAATAACTGATTTTGAAGTCTGCTGCAAAAAAAGGAAAGTTCATATTGGCGCAAGGGAAATTAAATTCAGAAAGTTGTGAGCATGTTTTGGAATCTGATTTCAATAATCTCTTATGACTTTCAGGTCAAAATAGATGCATCCTAAATGAAATCACTTGCTGTAGGGTCGTTATTGATGCCACTTAGAGTCGCTGGTTTTCTAGTATTTCAATGCATTCAGAAAATAAAAACAACAGTGCTGTCTATTGAAGAATACATTTGTTGTACCAGTACAGATTTAATTATTAATAAAAATATTTCTGATGCAGTTTTATTTGATTAAAATAACATTTTATCATTATTCCCTTTCAGATTAATTATTTTAAAATTTAGAGTATCTTCTTCCCTAATCATTTAATCGGTAGTATTTTTAAATATTTGAAAATAACTTTGTTGTTGCCCATTTCTGATGCAGCATTTTTATTCCAAAATAGCTGTCATATGCATGCCATTGGTGGATCAAGCAATCAGAGATAGGGGAATGCCCATGTTTCTTTTTTTTAGCTAAGAAAAGGAGGGGGCGCGGGGGCGCCCAGTGGAGCACTCCAACTGATAATAAACACAAAATATTGATGTTCAATGAAAATATACTGGTTTGCCAAAACTAGGGTGGGTGATATAGGGTGCTTGGTCTGCTTTCCCACATCTAGATCTGCACCAGAGTCCAGTTCCTCAAAGCTATCATAGCATTAAGATGATCGTAAGTCCTTAAGATTGAGTTTTCACTATATCCTTTAACGTTAAAATTTCGACCTTAACATCTTACGATCAAAAAGCTACAATTGCTTTGTGGAACGGGACCCTGATCATAACCAACCTCCCAAATTAACAAATTTAGTCTGTCTAACAGACCCTGTTATTTTTGACTTTTGGCAAGTCTATAAAAATTGCATGTCTGGGAAAGGCTGAAATTCGGCCAAGGAGACACAAGGCTCTCTACAATAAGTTAATATCCTTACTTAAAAATGCATAAAAGGGAGAAAAATATATTTCAGACACTGCAGTCAGACTATTACCAAATTTTGATCTGTTTATGCCTTGGACTGCCTTGCATTCCTAATTAGTGAGACCACATCACTCCCAGGTCACCCAACAGATGCTAGGATTTAGAGAAAGTAAGCCACAGAGATGAATTAAGGAAGGGACCAAAGTCAATGACGTAAGTCTGTACACATGCATCTGCGTGTGCATCTGTCACTTTCTAGAAAGCGAGTAAGAGTGATTCTGGATTTTATATGGTTTTCGGCAATCCTTTAGTACTATCATCATGGTGTCACCAACGCCAAGTCGGTGTGAGGCTCCAATCTCCGGTTTCAAAAAGAGGCACCCAGGTGGGACTTGAACCATTATTGCCAAGGCTGGCAGATGACTGGGCCAGACATGCCAGCCACTGCGCCATCCCATGCCCTTTCTAGAAAGCTTGAAGTTCCATAAAATAGAAGGTGCTGCATATTTTGCCATGAACAGTGAAATTGATTCTGGTCTGTATGTATATTTATGAAGTCACTGTGACATTTTCTGATCACATCTTACGATCAATTTACGATGGTCTAATGCATGCAAGATGAAGAGATATGTCCAAATGGATTTGGCTACATGAACTAGTTGCCCGAGTTCTAGAACTCCCTTTGGAATCATCAGGAGAGAATGTTACCAAACATGCTGCCACGGCCAATATGTGAAATTCTGAACAATACTTTGGACAACTCAAAATTCAGAGTGCCAGTTCTGATTGAAATTGGATGCCACATAGTGTAACATGTAAAGAGCTGAGGATATGATATAAAAATATTTTATTCTTTGTACATGTGAATGAGTGCAAAGTGTATAAATGTCAAAGGAATTGACATGATGTTTTATGTTGCACTGGCAATATTGCAGCCATGACATAATAGACTCACACTGAGGGAAAAAGACTACAGCATACAAAGAAAATGGAGCCTGCCCAAGTCTAGATATTTAGCAAGTCTAGGATTTCTCAGCTTTGGGAATATCCCTGGGCCCTCTTTCTGCTTTTAATTATTTTGATATTTTAAGTAAATACTTTTTGTAGATCAAACTTATTTCTAACTAAATGTTAATCTAGAAAAAGACATACAAGAGATTGATTGAAAGAAAAGTAAAAGCAAAAGATCCCTTTGAATTTGGGCTTTTACGTGGCTTTCGACAATCTTTCAGCCATATTGTCACAATACCACCTACATCACATTGGTGCCATGGGTAAATCTTCAAACTGCTACCCTTGGTGAGATTCGAACTCACAGCCACCAAGGCCGACAGATTACTGGGTCAACACACCACCACAATGCCGCCAAAAGAACAAGAGGGCAAGAAAAAGAGTGAGTAAGGATGAAAGGGAGTAAGAAATCCAGCAAGACTTTTGTCAAGACCCTGCGTTACAGGGACATAATCAAATTTGCATCTCAAACTACCTTCAATACCTTCAAATCGTTCTTTTTATAATATAAATCTTTCGCAAGTATAACGATGGCATCCTAAATTTGTTGTGGACGATAAACTACCCGTTATCAAACACACGTCATACTGCCCTCTATTTTTTTCACTTAAGTCAAACATGAACACACATCTGGTGACGTTATCAGCCTGTTTCTTGGCCTCCCAACACATTTGCTATGTTCTATGATGTAGTGAATGCGCCGTAGGGGCCCAGAACCAGGTTGTGAAGTCATCAGAATGTGCTTGTCGACGCGAGATCAATTTATAGCCACAAGTCATCAGGAGGAAATCCTTTTTGTTTATTGCATAAATACGCATGAATCTTGGCGTAAAATAAAATTGGGAAAACAATGTGTGGTATAGAACGACTCGAAGAATAGAAAAGGCCTGCTTTTAACACGATGTAACTTGATCATGTCCCTTTAAGGCATAGAAAATTGGAAATCTTATTCTGCCATAGTCATCTTTGCTTGACCCTGCCTAGAGGTAGAAGAGGTAGCTAGTCCTAGGAATAATAAACTGTCTCTGATTTAAATATATTCAAAGAACTTTAGGCCTTAAAAAAAGTCTTTTGTTTCTGGTCTCTGGGCGTCAATCCCGATCCCCTGCGTCAACCCTTTTTTCCAGGATATTAATTGCCAAGGGCAGGTAACTCTAAACACTGTTTTCCAGATTTTAATTTTGACCTGTTTAGTTCTCGGGAAAACATTAATTTTTTGTTTTAAGTTATTAAAAGTTTGTTATTCTGAAATATTATTTGCTTATCTGTTCATAGAGCTGATTATAGAATAGT
>JAUELE010037620.1:0-16090 GCA_031471655.1 Diodora aspera
TGATTTGATATGGAATGACCCTATGTAGTCCTAGTAATATGCCAATTATGTGTTTGAATCAACAACCTTGAACCTTAATAGTTAAAACTCAGCTTATTTTACGTCGCCTTTTGCCTCCTGAAAGGAGGCTATATCGGCGATGAACCTTGATGTAAATCCAAAACCACACACTCACTTTTGAGTGGATAGGATTGTTGTGAAAGCATTGGTCTGTCCCTTAAATTTTCCAGTTTACATGGATTTGAATAAATACACTTCAAACCTAAGATAAAGGACTATTTCTGCATGATATCACCATACTACTGAATAATTGCTGAAAGACGAAGTGAAAACAATTGATTTGATCATGTAGGTGTGAAAAATAATGTTGGCTTTACCAATCTATTTCCAGCACTCCTTGCAAATTCTTCAGGAGCGTCTTTTCAAAGCTTACGGACAGAACGTTCCAGGCATGCAAGCACCTGCGTTCCCCTTCCAGAAGGTGAATGTTCTCTCTCAGGGTAGTCGACAGCCACAGGTGGCTCAGTCCACAGCCCAGCAACGACATCCGACATCGTCATATCAGACTCAGGCACGCAGTAACTTCCAAACTACAACCACCCCGAGCAGCACCTACTACCAGAATCAGTACACAGGACAATACGCTGCAGTCAATGGCCCTTCCCAGACCCAGACCACATACACGCCGCAACCGGCCATCAGTGCAGCTGCAGGACCAATTTCCAAAGGTAAGACTGGAGAGATGAATTCTGTGGATTCCTTTCTTGGGTGTGCAGGGTCTTATTGTAATGAGGATAATGCTTTGCTAGGGGCCTGGGTAGCTCAGTTGGTAGAGCGTGGGCCTCACAACCGCAAGGTCAGGAGTTCAAGTCCCGGCTGGGTCACTTTCGTTTGACTCAAACATTTGGTGCCCTTTGTATCAACTGTAGCGCTATGGTTGAAATATTACCCCCTGCTACGTTAAATCACATTCACTCACTCACTCCTGTGATGAAAACTTTGTCAGACTGTAAAGAAATTTGTTCCCACTTTGTGGGATGCACTTGCATTCAGCTTTGAGTGTAAAAGTGAGAGGATATGACTGAAACATTGCTGAAAGCTACACAAAAACCCTGACCATATGCACAGGCTTATAATATTTATATTTCGTTATGTATTGCAATAAATGTTTTGTTGTGTACAACTGTTCAACAACACAATTCATGTGTGTTTCTGACAGAAAATGTCTTGTGTTAAAATGTTCTGTGTTTGTATGTGTCCATGTGGAAGGTGTTTGTTAATGCCTCCAACTGTCCAACTCAAACTGTATTGTTCTCCTCGCTGAGTGCCTCACTGGGAAAACCAAGTAGAGCACAACTGATTTTATCACAGTATAGGGGAGATAACTCTTGCACATTTTACAAGTGCTTCAGTGATCTGGTCTAGATCTATGTTTTTATGTTGCCAGAATAAACAGCATTCCTTTTAATATGTTTGTAACACATGTTGTTATTAATTTTATTTTTTTGGATTAAGTGGTAAATAAAATTTAGAACTGCATTTTTGGTCAATTTTTCACAAACACCTTTCCATTTTTAAAAAAAATTCATGTTCACCAAACAAAATATATAATAAAACTGCAATGTGCTTTGCTTGCTAATTTAATTGTCACTTGATTCGGTAAGATTTTTATCTTTTATTTAGATTTGTTCAATAAACTTAGTTGCAATGAAAACAAAATTTTAAAATAAAAAACCACAAATTGTTTTCAGAAGTATATTTGTTGTTATGTTCATTTAAAATCGTTGCTCCAAAACTATTATCAAATACCCAGACTTAGGTACACAACTGTTTCAAAACAAATTTGCCATCGGCTTGTGGATGAAGTCGTTTCCTCAAAGATCCCGTCATAATTATTCATTGTATTTGTGATCTGTTTCGTCTTGTAAGCGTCTAACTGACTTTTCCTTCAACCAACAGGTGGTAATCCCTGGGTGGTTAAGTACGAAGGTAAAAATGCGACACAGTTTCCATGTGCAAAATTCTCGTCTTGTGAACCACTTTCTTCCTGTAGCAGTTATCTCCCTTGTCACAATATGTCTTCATGCGCTTGTTCTACCTTTGTACCAACCTTTGCCGAGTCAGTTCATTTGGTTTTTATTTTCTGCAAATCATATTAAAATGGATAGTTGAAATAATTATATATTTATTTCAAAATTTTAAAAATTAAATTATATTTTATTATTTTAAAAAATATATTTGTGTACATCATTGCAGCTATCACAAATCACAAATTTTTACTTCGTTCTGGATTTTTGGTTCTAAATGCTTTCGAGATTTTGTTTTATTTTGCAAGTGAATTATAACAGCAGATTTCTGTTCTGTTGGAATTATTCTCTGCACTCTGCGAAGGTTCTGCATCAGCAGCAATGCAAAAAGGAGCTGGGTATCTCTATTCTATATTGGTTGTATTGTGTAAGTCTGTATGTTTCATGTTTTTCTGTACACTGTTTTCTATTATGTGGACCAAACCTTGTACATCAGAACATTTTGTATCATCAAATTTTGAAGGACAAAAATGCATTTTACAAATCTTCAGAAAATAAAATCTCTCTCAAATCTTCAGAAAATGAAATCTCCCTCAAAATACCAAGATTTTTTTGTATTTAAGAAAATTGTAAACCTTATGCCTTGAAATGCAAAAAAAAGAGCAAAAATGGCCATTTTATATATTTAAATTTAGAGAGCACATTTGTTCCAGCATGAATATTTGAATTTCTGAGAGTCAGTATTCTGATAGATAGCTTATAGCCTCGTCAACACCACTTCTTGCAAGTTTCTCGTGCACTTCAATTTATCTTAATTTTTTTTATTTCATTCTTATGGAATAAAATCCTTTGTGGGTATCTGTTGTATACTATGATCCATTTAAAAGGGAAGTAACTCTTGTTCAACTGTATTCAGATCGCTGTCCTGTATCAAGGAAGCCTTCAGTGTATCGCTAGTATTAATGTTTTCATGTTAACGCCATTGTCAAATTCTGTGTCTCGTACATTTCAAGCCATCTTGTTGATGGCATGTCACCTCATCAGAATGATGAAAGTTGTAATATCTGTCCTCATTTCTGTCAGTATGTTAACATTTTCATGTTTTTATATATTTATTTTTTCTTTATTATATGGTTTTGTGCTATATGATTAAATCTATTTTTTCAATTTTTCTAGACTTTCCTGGAGGTTACCCTCGTATTATTGTGAACCCGAGTTTGAAATCGGTGGAAAAGGGTCACAATGCTGTTATGGGATGCGAGGCAGAGGGTAATCCAGACCCAACAATATTGTGGTTGAAGGACCACGTTCCAGTTGATATGAGTGACCCGAGGATTACTTTATTGGATACAGGTGAGAAAAGCAGTCTATGACTTCATGTACAGGTAATGTTTGTTGAGAGTTTTGAGAGGGGCCGGCTAGCACAGCGGTAGAGTGCTTGTACACCAATCTGCTGACCCCTGGTTGTAAATACTGGGATAAAGGGTTTATGTAATTAGATGTTTTTAGATAGATAATTCCATATTTCAAGGGGCGTGGGACGGCGCAGTGGTTAGCAATCTGCCAGCCTTGTCGGTTGTGGCTTGAGTCACCTCCAGGCACCTCTCTTTCAGCCTGGAGAGACAGGAGCCTGACACCGACATGATGTTGGTGAGACTGTGGTGATGTGGCTGAAAGATTGCCAAAAAACGCTTTAAATACCTAATCACTCGCTTAATATTTCAAGTTTGTTAATGGCATTTATCTGTCCCACGGTCCACTAATTAATTGGTGATGTACAGAAGTATAATCAACCTCGCTTTAAAGATGAAAGAAAATAACTCTAACATTTAAATAATTAACATTTGTTTATTTGTAAGTTTCTCGTAGGTTGTATATCTTTATCGTTTGTTTACATAAAAAGGTGTCAACAAGATAGATATGAAATCATTTTTCATGTTGCCTATTTTTGTGTTTTGATACTCTGCCAAACCCCTCTTATCAGCCTAAATGTAAAGTTTATAAATGTTGTGCTTGCAGAAAACCACCGGCAGCTCATAAATTCTCAAATTTTGGAACGTGTTACTCATTTTGTTGTCTTGATAGCTGCGGGAGTAACT
This sequence comes from Diodora aspera, assembly GCA_031471655.1. NCBI lineage: Eukaryota > Metazoa > Mollusca > Gastropoda > Lepetellida > Fissurellidae > Diodora > Diodora aspera. The sequence goes on from JAUELE010037620.1 coordinate 4,127, forward strand.
CCTCAGCATATCTTTATAGGTGTCTTATTTTGAGTTTTATTTGCAGATTATCTTATGTCAACATTTTAGATAAATTGTTTAAAGAGTAAAACAGGTGAAATGTCAAAATTATCCCCATGATGTCATGTTCTGAATGAAGGTCAAAAGATTTTATGGGGGCATTCAGAGATAGTTCTTGGTGGTCAAAGGGAGATAACTCCTGAATGACAGTGGCATCTGCTCGTAATGTTAGTTACATTTGCTGACATTTTTCAAATAGTTTGAGAATATTGTAAACTTTATCAGCTCTAAATCCATATATTCTATGTGTACTCCATCTTGGATAACATCCCATTGGACTTTCGGAGAGTGACCCTGTGACCCAATGTTTATTGTTTGACTTAAATTGGGATCTATTGCATTCACATTTCTTTCTATTGATCCTTTCCTTACCTTTCTTTTACCTTCTTTTACCTTCTGGGGTGCGGGGTAGTGTAGTGGTTAGTGTGTTCACTCAGTAACCTGCCAGCCTTGGCCGTTGTGGGTTTAAACCTGCCCGGGTACCTTTCTTTTAGCCCGGACATTGTACCCTGACTCCGACGCGAAGTAGGTGGCACCGTGGTAACATAGTTGAAAGTTTGTCAAAAGCCATGTTAAATCCAAAATCACTTGCTCACCTTCCACCCCGGGGGCATCCAGGGATTGAGGTGGTGTCACGTAGATAGAATAGGGCCTCAGTAATCCAATGCTTGTTGTACAAGGTGACTAAAATGGAGATCTTTTGCTTTCACTTTCCTTTCTATCTATCCCTTTTATCAACTGTCTTTTCGCTCGATGTGCACCTTGTACATCACGTTGCGTTATAGCTTAAATATTGCTCTTGCAGCATAAAACATCATTTCAACTCTTTTACCATCCAATTTCTTGTGCTAAATACAAGTTCTGATCATCTGTATGTACTTGCTTTGTTGTAATCAGAAATAGGAACTTTAACTCATGTGAACATTGTTGTCAAATAAGTTGATATTCAGTCGAGAGCCCAATATATCGTGACTAGCTTTTCAAGAATAAGTAAAATGTATGACTTATCCCATTGTGTTTCAGGTTATATTCAGATACAAAATAGCCAAGAATCTGACGCTGGTAGATATGAATGTGTCGCAGAAAATGATGTGGGTGTGGCCTATTCCTATGCTGCTATGCTCTATGTCAAAGGTAAGTCTCTTGTTCATGCTTGTATGTGTGGTGAAGTTTTGGGGACCAAATGACATGTACTTTTGTAAACGAATATCAATGATGTATGTTTTTGTATTTAACTGTTAAAGTAGCATGACTTTTTACCAGAAAGATTAACTCGTACATTTTTAGCTACTCGCTAGTTCTATCAATGAGCTGTTGATATATTACAGAATTTATATTGTCTTAAACAACCAACACAGTTAATTAAAGTTTATGTTGTTAAAATTTGATCATTCTACTTGCATAATACAGTCAGTAAAAGAAAGTTTTCAATTTTAATTGTAGGAATGAAATATTGGCTTGCGGTAAATAAATTGTCTTCACTATTCTCATAGACAAAAAAAAAAAATGAAAATAAAAATCTTGATAAGAAAATGAAAAATGTATAAGTCTCTGTAGCCGCTTTCAGAGTCACGTGTGGTGCTCTACCTTTGGGAGAGAAAGATAAGGTTAATTACAAAATCTGTGTAGATTATTGTGTACGAAAACCAGATGGGGGAACGTCTGAAAGGTGAAATACATTGGATCATTATCTGCTTAACTGGGACAGTTTTGAAAAAATCAGCTTATCTGAGATTTGGTAGCTAAGAATTAGGAATTGGGGATATTTAATTAAGGGAGGAGTCGTGGGAGATAACGCAGAGGAGAGAGTCGGAGCACTTGGGAAGATTTGTGTAGTGTGCATGGTGCATTTATATCATGTTTTGTTTTAAAAGGTTGGAGCTAAGTTAGGAGAGTCTTGTTTAACTTGAATGATGAAGTGGTTAGGGTGTTGACCCATTTATCTGCCAAACTTTGTGGGTTTGGGTTGTGGGTACCTTTCTTTCAGCCCGGAGATGGAACCCTGTCACTGTTGATAAGGCTGAAAGAAAGAAAAGCAACAAATCTAAAATCACTCACATGCACAGCTTCGAGATGTATTGGAATTAAAGGCCATGTTAAAACTATCATCAAATCTCTTACCCTGTGGTATGAATACTGGGGTGCTGGATGGTGCAGTGGTTACCATGGTTGCCCAGTAGGTTACCAGCCCTGTGGGGGTTCAAATCTAACCCAGACACCTACCTTTCAGCCTGGAGAACAAAATAGCCCTGACACCGTGTTGTTAGTGACACCGTGGTGATATGACTGAAACATTGCCAAAAGCCACATTAAACCCCAAATCACTTACTCACGAATACTGAAATATGTCAATAATTTCACTTAATTCACTTGTTAAATGTTTATAGATTTTCTTTAAGTTTAACTTTTCAACTTGAATTTATCTCATACATTTTTTGTGATTTCTAGAGTAAATTTCAAAAATGTTTTAGTCACAAGTCTTTAATGTGAATACTTTCATTTTTATCGATCCCTTTTATGAACTGTCTTTTTGTAAGTAAAACATCATTTCAACTCGAACTTTAATGTGCATAATTTAATTCTGTGTAGTTGAGACGCTCCAAATGATGTGCTTCAGTGTCTCTCGCAATTTTAATTCCAGAATTTATCATGGCGATAGATTTATGCAGCAGATGTGATAAGAAATGTATTTTATGTTCAACGTGAAGGAAAAGCACAGATGTCTTTGAGGTTATAGGCAAATTTTATGGCATTTGGAAAAATTCTTTGAAACTTTTGCTATATCATGTGATACAGAGATGCCACTGTTTGATACTGTCAAAAATAAAGCTTATTTTGAGTTCCACCTCTTAAACAAGATTTGATAGCGGTATTCTACAAGTTATTTTAGTTAATATAAAATAGTCATGATGTAAGATATAAGGTTTCTGTGAACTAGTCAAAGTATGTAAAAGTATGTCCGGTCACTGATTGTTTTTCTGTCTAAGTTACCAACAAAGTTTGATACCTCTGACTGAGGGTAACACTTTTTAGATTTTGGATGTCTTGAACCCAATTCAAGGAGACAGGCTTTTGCTGGATATCTGTGTTCGCTGATAAAATCTTAGATTGCTTGTGTTAATGGGACCATAATTTCCCTGCCATGTTGGAAAATGTTTACATGGCAACATACAATAAATTTCTGATAGAGGCTTCTCAAGTTGGGTAAATCCATTTTCTCAAGTGTTTGTCGGCCTGGAAATATCTTTGTTTGAACATTCAAAAGGTCTGGCTCTTTGATTTGTAGACAAACTACAGATAAAGATGGCCGCCTGGTATCTGGCTCCAGGTTAGTCAAAGGGAGATAACTCTTAGATGTTTGGGCCAGATGTATCACTAGTTGTGGTCTCTGATCTAATTTGTGCTTGGTGTTAGGAAGTCATCAATTCTTTGTCATGATAAGGTATCTTGTTGAAATGAGATATGTTTCTCCATCTTTGCTTGTGTTAGAGGTGGTTATTTGGATGTAATGGTAGATTTCACCCAGTTACAGAAATATGGTGCTTCCAGTTCAGCAGTTAATCTCATTTGAAAGATGAAATAAGTTTCTTATTTTCCATTCTTGGTTCCACTTTTGTTTAAAGTGGAGTGATCGTGATATATTTATTTGTTTTAATCAGTGTTTCCTTGAGGGCAAATATCATATTTGTACAATAATGTTTTTAAGACTTTGCCAGCTTTGGATTCAAATCTCATCTAGGCATGGTTAGATGACTCGATTTTTGTTTCTGGAGTGTTCGAACTATTCCTGACAGTAATGATAAGTACAAAGTCATTTAGTATTTATGATACAAGCTAGCACAGTGGTTAGAGTGTCGGGCTTTGCAGTTGTGGGTTTTGAATCCAGCCAGAGTTCCTCTCTTTCAGTACAGAGAAGGTACCCTGTCAATGACATGATGTAGGTGACACTGCATATATGGTTTTCAGTTGTATGTCTGCTATGATAGATTAATTTAAGGCTTGTCTCTCTCTCTCACTCTCAGTGTGGTTGGTGTATGTACGGTCAAACTTTTATTTAAGTCTTGTCTGTTTCTCACTCTCAATGTGGTTGGTGTATGTACTATAAAACCTCTAAAATTTCAAACCGAAAAAAATAGTTACTTTTTGATGTGTTCGAATTTTGGGAAATTATTGATCTCTGATAGAGTTAGAATTTTGGAAATTGCCACCAAAAAGTAAGTGAAAGACTCAACATTTTGGAAATTGATGAAGTTAACATTCATCATTTTTGAAATTTCGGAAATTTTCCATATGTGCCAGTGGGGGATCCAGCAATCTGTTAAAAAAAGGGGGGTGTCGAAAATGGGTGCCACATATTGATATTGATCTTCAAATTCAAGTTCCTCACTTGCTGTCTGACTCCTGTGTTATGTGTGGGTATGTGCTCTGTTAGTTTATATGCTCCACATGCATCTGTAAGGTGTGTATAGCTAGCTTCTGAAAGTTCCCATCTTGGCATATTTGTTGAATAGACAGGATGTAATGAACAGGAGAATGAATGGACGTGTATTCACACCTTTGAGTTTAGCATGGCCACAAAGTGAATATGTGAGGTGGATCCGAGTAAAGTTGAAAGATAAAGTGAATCATGAGATGCCAGGATGTAGAAGGTGGTATATATCAACCGTGCGCTCCACTGACAGACATTTGCCATGTGCTGCTTTTTCAACAGGTGCCCCCTTAATTGTTCCTGTTGACCCATTTAAGACATTTTAGACGGAATGAAGCAAGGCTGAGACAGGTTAATGGGGGAATTACCTCAATTTTGTCTTGCTACTGTCCGTCCAAGTCTTGTATATCTCCAGAAAAAAATACCATTAGTGTGCGATGGTTTTATTTGATATGCAATTAATTATTCTAGTTTCAACCTTATTGGTGTCACTTGGTGCTTGTGTTGTCTGTCATCAATAGGGTGGTGTGCAGGGCTGACATCTCATTTAACTAACTTTTCTATGAGCAGTACGACACAGTGGTTAGCGTGTTGGCCAAGCAATCTGCCAGCCTTAGCAGTTGTGGTTCGAGTCCTGCCAGGGCACCTCTTTTTCATCCCGGAGAGTAAGGAGCCTCGACGCCAACGTGATGTTGGTGAGACTGTGGTGATGTGGCTGAAAGATTGCCAAAAGCCACATAAAACCCTAAATCACTCACTCACTTGATTTGCCTTCCAAGGTGAATAATCCCAGACGCTCTTTAAGGAATAATTTTGATTTACAGTTTTGGGCATCGTTTTAGTAGACAGTGGTGTGAAACGTTGCACAATTTTCAAAAGCCTTAAAACCCCATAGTGTCACTTAGAAAGAATAGGGCGTCAGTAATCCAATGCTTGTCACACACAGCCTTCATGTTTCTTTCTTTTGTCTGTCTTTTTCTCTCAATGTGCAACTTGCCCAGCACACTGCGTTGTAGCTGCAATGTTGTCTTTGTAATATAAAACTTTATCTCAACTCAAGCCTAAAGCCACACCAACATTGCAGTAAGATTCATGCCCCTCAGTTCCTATCTTGAAGTGATGATCTGTAAGAATTGCTAGGTGGTATGCGCACATTTTTCACTCGGTCTCATCGCTCATTGTTTCACCAATATCAAGATTGGATCGAAATCTTGCAACTTTTAAAACTTTTTTTTTAACTTGCTTTAACTCAGCGGATGTTGATTACGTGCAGTTTTACGCATCTTCAGAGATTTTTAATGTGTATTCTTTTTCTTAAATCTGAACACAGTTTATTTGGGATGTACGTGATGATGTTGAACTATTTGTAAAAAGCACCATGTTGCTGTTCAGGTGTCCCAGATTATCTCCCTTTCTATCGGTGAGATCTCCCATCACTCGGCTTCGTCAGTTGTGATCCTCTGCGCCTGTTTTTATTGTACTCTCCTCCTGTGTATTCTTGGTCTTATCTCTACTCAACAGATGCCAGACAAGTGTTTTGTTCACCAATTTTTCTCAGTGACGAAACAAATATTGTAATTCACCTTGGAATGTGAGACTAAGTGACGCCCTTATTTTTAGTTCCTCAAAGTTGATACCGCTGTGAAAGTGTCTCCCTTGTAAATGTAGTATGTATATCGGTGCGGTGTAGTGAGAGGAGAGTCGTGTGGCTCACTGGTACCTAGGCTTACTGTTATTCACTTGGTTTGGTATGCTTTGGGATTGGGGATCCATTTGTCTGCGGCATGATTGATGGTGAAGCTTAAGCCCTCCTACACACTACTTCTCTGAGTCACTCATATACTCATGAACTTACTCAGTATAACCTAGAAATAAGATACGGCTCGCTGTGTAGCAATAGCATCATCAGTCATCTTCAAGATTGTCATCATCTTCAGTAACATCTTTCATGTTGTCAGGGCATTATTCTTTCCCTTTTCTTTGCCTTATTATGATCTTCATCATCAATAGGGGGCACGGAATGGCGCAGTGGTTAGCGTGTTGGCCCAGCAATCTGTCAGCCTTGGTAGTTGTGGTTTGAGTCTCGCCCCGAGCACTTCACTTTCAACCCGGTGAGATGGAAGCCCAAACACCGACATGATTTTGGTGAGACTGTGGTTATGTGGCTGAAGGATTGCCGGAAACCATATAAAACCCCCAAATCACACTCATCAACAACAACAATCATCATCATCATCACCACCACCACCAGCAACAACAACAACAATAACAATCATATCATTGTGTTTACCCATTCTGTCATTTTCTTCATGAGCCCAGTCAGTAATCTGCTGAGTTCCCTACTGGGAAGGGGGAGCCCACGTAACCAGGTAGCTGATAGCTGTTATCATCATGTCTAAGGTACCCCACCTCCTGACTTCAAGTACGTGCAGAACCAAGAGTAACAGCACTCCGATAAGATGCAGCCCTCCTTTTTAGATTGTATATCAGGCGCTGACACGAGCATCTCAGTTCACTGGACAGTGGAAGTGATTTGCTGTACACTTGGAACTGATAAATTGGCAACTTTAACAAACAGTTTGGCAAAACGTTTCATAGTAATGCTTGGAATAGGGACGTTGTTTATACTAAACCGTCTCTTCGTAGGATAATATCATCTTGTCTTGTAACATGTTCATCGTTACTGAAAACTGTTTTCTCTTTGTATCATCCCGTGGAGCTTCCAGAGAGTGACGTTTTGTCACTGAGATAGACCCCGTGGGATTCCCTGGGGGTGTTGCTCTAACACCAGAAAGAATAGGACCCCAGTATCCAGTATTGCTGTAAGAGCCATCTAAAATGAGGATCTTTTGGTTTCTCTTTCTTACTATCGATACTGTGTTGTCCCTTTTCCTGATGTGCCTCTTGCACATCACATTGTGATATGCCTGAAATATTGCCCCCTGCAATGTAAAAATTCTTTTGAGATAGAATAGGGCCTCAGTAACCCAGTGCTTGTCGCACATGGCAGCTTATTTAAAATGGGAATCTGTGCCTTTCTGTTGATCTCTTTTATAAACTATCTTTTTCCTTGGTGTGCAGCTTGTACATCACATTCCGTTATGGCTGAAGTGTTGCCTTTGGAACGCACAACATCATCTCAAATCAACTCTGTACCACCAGGGATATTATCAATAATGTGAACCCTCTCCAGGGGGGGTCCGAGTCTGTGCAGTGCCAGTTTCATATCACTTGGTCCAATTTATCTTCATGAACTGGAACTAACAAGATCAAATTTCCAAACAGAGGGAATATATCATTGTCATGTATTTCACTCTGCTGCTCCTCCTCGCTGATATAGACAAAGGCGGAAGGGAAATGTGGAACAAAATATCTATCTTGTCATGTCCGTTTCACTTCTGAATCAGCATGTTAGGAATAGAAGTTTGTGTTGAACTTATTTTCCAAACAACTGTTTAACACTAACAATAATAATCAACAACCAACCTGTAAATATTTTTAGAAGTGTACACATTTTCATTTTGTACATGTTTTAAAATAAATAAATGTTTGAAAGGACTATTTATAGCTAAAGGAAATGATGCATCACAAGTGAAACCCATCAAACAGGACAAGGACCATTCCTCAAAGAATAATATCAAAATATGCTTTAACTGGGATTTGTATATCTGTCATCCAGACCCTGAAGTTTTATTCTAACAGAGACAAGCATACAGTCTAGATATTTCCCAGTCTAGATAGCTGCAGCTTCAGGCTGAAGTGACCAGGCTCTCTGGTATCTTATATATTTTATTACAAATGTATATCGTTTTAATTTAATTTTTTAAAAATATAGATATATTAATCTTACTTCAGAGACTATATTTTAGTCTAGGACTTGTACAACTGGGCAGTAAATTACCTCCGAATTTACCGAAACATAGCACCTGCTTTCTGGAACATGCCCCCACTGTGTCTAAGCTGTGGAGCTCTACGATTCACCCTCTTTCGGATCTCAAATTTCAATCACTAATGACCCTTGTGTCATCCATTTTTTGTGGGTTGTCAGAAAACCTGTTCCAGAGCATTCCATTTCTCGCGGCTTATCATTCTCAGATACTGTTGGTTCCCCAAGGAGTTGTCTGCCCTTGGTAGTTTGCTTCCAAATTGAGAAGCGAGTGTTTCTTCATGGGAGAATGACTACCCATGACTTCTGGAGATTTGTTCTAATTAGACATCACAGCCTCATCTGACCAAGGCTTGAAACCTTATACAGTCCAAGTCTGTCTGGATTTGTTTGCTTAGGGAATAGGATAGACTAAGCTTATTTCTTGGATTAAGTGCTAATCTACAAAATTATGTTCATAATACCAGTATAACCCAAATATTAATTATAAAAAGGAGCCCAGAGATATTCCTAATTTATAGAGCTGAGGATTCCTAGACTTGCTAAATATCGAGACTTAGGCAGGCTCCATTTTCTTTGTATGCTCTAGGGTCTGGTTGACAGACTAGGAAGAGGAATCTTTGCCTGGAGTCTACATCTGATAGACACTGCTTTGTCTGTTTGATAATTCTTATAGACATATATTAATTTAGAATGCTTGGTGGTGTTTTTTTTTGAGGAGAAGTCTAAATTTAAAATAATCATTAAATAATTCTTGCTCAAAGAAAAGAGGATTTTGAACTGAATAGCTTGTTAATTACACCTGTTGGTAAATTTAATTGTTTTACCTTTCTTGCATTTGGATAGATTTCTGGTTACGAGTTGAATCCCTCAAATTTATACAGTATGTCTCTGTAAATTTAGATAATAAGGCGACTAAAATAAGGATCTTTTGTTTTCACTTTCCTTTCTATCGATCCCTTTTATGAACTGTCTTTTTGCTCTATGTGCACCTTGCACATCACGTTGCGTTACGGCTGAAATACTACCCTTGCAGCGTAAAACATCATTTCAACTCAACTATAAAGTCCAGCTGTTGCATGTTCCTGGTTATCTTTACTGGGTTGAAATGATGTATTAAACGTATATCAGATAAATACCAAATGTATCTAGTGGCCCTTAGTTTGACTTTGTAAAGAGAGTACAGTGAGTAGAGACTCCTTATGTTGAAAAGCTGGCTGAAACGTCAGGTTGGGGATGTTTTTGTGTGGTGACTGGCTGGGATTTGAAAACACCTGTTTCTCAGTGGGGTTCCCCGACTTGGGCTTGGCATTTTCACGGGAGGATACTTTCCTGATTTTCTGCCGGATTGTGACGGTGATGTAAAGGGCAATGGTTAACTCTTCAGAGGTTGAATTTGATTGAAACAATGGCTTAATTGTTGATGATGGTTAGGAAAAAAATTGAAATCAATTTCACATTTTCAGAAGTGATACATTGCATCTTTGAAGAAATGATCACCATGTGGATATCTTGTTTTTTGATTTGCGGGGAGGAGTGCAGGTGAAAGTGCAGTGGGTAGTGTTGGTTGGGTAATCTATTGATCTTGGCGGGCACAGGATGGTGCAGTGGTTAGCACGTTGGCCCAGTAATCTGCCAGCCTTGGCAGTTGTGGTTTGAGTCCCGCCCAGGCACGTCTGTTTCAGCCCAGAGAAACAGGAGCCCCAACACCAACATGATGTTGGTGAGACTAATGTGGTTGAAAGATTGCCTAAAAACCATGTAAAGCCCCAAATCACTTACTCACTATCAGTCTTAGCAGTTATGAGTTTGAATCCCGCCTGGGTATGGGTATTTCTCATTCAGCCTGGAGACTGAACTCTAGCTGACACCTATGTGATATAGATGTCACTGTAGTGTTATGACTAAAAGATCATCGAAAACCATCTAAAATCACGCACTGGGTCATTGAGTGGAGGTTATTCTTCGCAGGATTGGCGCAGTGGTTCCCACACTGGACTCGCAATTAAAAGGTTCCGAGTTAGATTCCCGCCCTGATCGCTTTTGTGTTGCTCGGAGATGGGAGCCCCGTGGAATCACCGTGATGATATGGTTGACAAATTACCGAAAGTCACGTTAATCGAGAGTCACTCACACAGTCCAAAATAGATTAGCTAAAGAAATTAATTCTGTTAGTGTTGGTGGTTGTCCAGAAACAACATTTTCTTAAAACCACTGTAAGAAGGTACGTGTAAGGAAAGTTTCAGATAAGAAAACATTTGTTTTCATTGTTTCCTACCAGATTTAGTAATTTAGTAATGTGTGCATGGAGAGGTTCCAGGAAAGGTAAAGAAAAAGGTAAGGCAAGGTCGGAGAGAGAGATTCAAAAATACAAATTGAAATTAAAATAATTAAGATGATTTGGTTAGGTCTGCCTGTCTAGAAACTCTTGAAACCTCTTAGCATCAATGAAAACAAAGATTACTATTTTCAACTGCGTCAAGTACATTACAAGTATTATGTGAGCAATGATAGTCTGGTCTTTGGTAATATAAATAGCTATCCAGAGCTGTTATTTTTATGGATGTACTGTAAAACGCTGTTAATCTTGCAATTGTCTGTTCAATGTGCCATAGAGCGTATATAATCGAGCATGTTATTGATGAAACTTGGCTTTTATTATTTTATTGTGAGTTCTCTGCACCTTGGGAGTTAGAACGCAGTTCAGGAAAAGCTCGTTTTACTTAATTCAGTGTATCTTTCAGGATTTCTGGTTGTTCTCGAAAAAAGTAAGTTTTTCCACGGTGCACGTTGACCCTGCGTATTCCCTTATTAACAACTTTAATCAATTTGAAACCATTGCAATGCAACAGCAGACAATTGTTGTGACTCACTCTTAAGTGGTTTGCTGCAGAACTAATATTTGTTCTGTATTTTGATGCCAGCTGATCCCCTGGTAGCTAGCTACATGTGTGAGAACTTAGACGAGACGTAACTAGGAATTTGGAATACCGACAGTTTTGCCTGAATGCACCGAGTACATGTAATTTTTACTGATTGACTGATTTTACTGATTGACATGCGTTTGTGTAACATATCTGAAGCATCGCTTGATCACAGAATTGAAAGATTTTATGCAGTATGTGTTCCCCACTTGTGTCTCACATTGTAACACACTGTTTGGTTCATCGTGAGCTTAATTCGTGCGCCAGTCATAAAATCATGTTGCCATTTCGTAATTAACCTGTGTGATTTAGCACTGCTGCATGTAAAGCTTGCACATTTCCTAGTCGACTGGCAGTAGATAACTTCATGTTATATTCATGTATCTGGCAGTGTGGGATGGTGCAGTGGTTAGTGTTGGTTGAGTAATCTGCCTGGGGATGTAGGTTCGATTTCTGCCCAGGTACCTCTCTCGCAGCCTAGAGACTGAGGTCATGTAGGCAACCCTGGGGATATAGCAACAAGTTTGCCGAAAGCTATATTAAATGCAAAGTCACTCACTCATTATGTATCTGACAGTATGACCAGAGGTGAGTTGGTCTCATGCGCCGAACGTTGGTCACTCGCTTGAGAAGTTAAGCAATGTCAAGCCCTGGCAGTAGCTGGA
>JAUELE010037731.1:0-25853 GCA_031471655.1 Diodora aspera
TCATGTTCATAATCGAGATCAGCCCCCCCCCCCCCCCCACCACGAAATTTATTCCTACGACACTGTATGATACCAACATTGCTACCCTTTGCGGCATGCATTATGGACTATAGCCTAGCAGTTCATATTAAATAAGTTAATAATACTGAGAGAAAAAACTACCTACCCAATACTTAAAAGGGGTGTAATCAGAACCACAACTTTGTTGTTTATTTGGCCTAATTGGTGCCTTCGCATGTGTATCATTAGAGGTAAGGTATAACGGCTTCTTGCCATTACTGTTCGAGTTCTGGAAACTTTTACTCAAGTATGTCATGTTGTGACTAAATTTTAGATGTCTTTGCTATTATTGGTATAACGGCAAATAAAAATAAAAATATTTTCAAAACGATTTGAGAAAGAGGCTGACGCCGGAGGCTGGATCAATTAACCTGTTCATTATGGTCGTGTTATCGGGTGAAACAGTTGTCGTCATTGTTCTTAAATCAGCAGGTCAAATGGTTGCACAATTAGAGCAGCTTTAACAATGGACTGTCGGCTAATCCGCGAGTATTTAAACAAGTACTAGTGATTTCAGCATCACAGTTTGTGTCACTGGTCTGCTGACCTATGTCGAATGTTGATGCAGGATTACGAAGCCAAGGGTCTGCGTGAGAGTAAATGATGGAGGTGTCTTTTTGTCGTTTTGATAACTAGAGATAGCAATGTTATCCCTGTGGGATTTATAAGAAATTGACTGCTCGTAGCACACATCATCTGAGACCCTGCAAAGAACGACATCAGAAGCGCAACACGGGATTTATTAGCTCGACGCTATAGAGTACGACTTCGGTAAGTTCTCAAAATACATACATGTATATGAATATCTTAAATTTCTTGTAACAGAGAAAATAACTTTTGTCTCGTAAACCACGACTTACTGTTTAACTTATAAATAGAAACGGCTAAAATTCTCTCTCTCTCTCTCTCTGAAATGTTCTAAATATGGGTCTGAAATGCCTGACAAATACACATTTTCAAATAGCACAATAAAATACACACATTTTCTCCGAAATTATCCCCAACAAATTGCTCTCTCTCTCTCTCTCTCTCTCTGTATTCATTTTCCTGTTACCACGTTTTAATGATACAACAGATGTTAGCTTATTCCAATATAATACATCGAATTGACTCCACCTGGTGGTTTATCTATGGTTACCATAGTAACGGCATAACTCACATAACCCCAGGTGACGTAAGAGCGCGATCAACACCATCTGACGTCCTCGTTTTAACTGCTTTTCTTCAGAAAGTTCTTTTTAATATCTCTACTATAACTGCACGGGATTTAGTTGCTTAGTTAATTAGTTGGGTTGTGTTTGTTTGGTTTGGTTTAGTTCGTTTAAAAGCGAACACAGCTTGTGAATGAGAAGATTTACACCAGAACGACAAAAATATTAATTAATTAACTTATTGGTTTCATCAGACTTACATTAAATTAACAACACACGTGGATAAACATGGGTGTTAATTTTAGGACAAAAACGATTTTTTTTAGGGATTTATTGTAGGCCTATATTATCCAAAACTTTAGTCTATCATCCATGACTCTGAACTCCGCAACCTTTCTGTTTCTCTCTCTCTCTTGGACTGAAACGTCTAATGATTTCGTGAGCTGCTATTAGACAAAATGCCGGATTGTTTTGATTGCCCAAAGTCAATGGTTTCTCACATGCTGAAATATGTCTCCGTGCGACAAATCAGTATATCTGGAGTGTGCACGTTAAACTCCCCCCTCTCTCTCGTCATCAACAGCAATAAAATAACACCTGAGGATGTACCGTGAGCGTCATTTACGTGGGATGGGTAGGTACGGTAAAACGTCTGAAATTTCGAACCGAAAAAAATTGTTATTGATGTGTTCATTAGTGATCTTTGATAAAGTTGGAATTCACAATTTTGTCAATTGCCACTACACTGTAAGTGAAAAATACAAACAATTTTAAAGTGCTGAAGGCAAAAATCAACATATTTCTAATTTTTAAAAGTTTGAAATTTTGGAAGTTTTACCGTAATCCCGATGTAATTGCCATGTGTAGATTACTATCATAACTCACGTACCAATTTAACCTGGGGGCGGGTCATATATGCAGAAGGTAATGTTTAGTTATTATTTTAATATATATATATATTTATTGAATATTATTCATTTATAATCTTTTCGGATCAATGGGTACGTGGTTGGTTATGCAAAGTTTCAAGGGGTACATGATCAACTGACCTTATGCATAACCTTTGACATGACAACGAAACCAAGGCTATAGGCGCATATGCATAAATATTAAGAGTCGCCTTCATTCTCAATGCAGTCAGAATGAACTTCATATGCACAACATTTGAAGTCACCCAAGAGATGAAACGTTTATTTTAAACATTAGAAGCATAGAATTTTACTATAAATCCTTAATGAAATCGAGAAAAATCGGACCCGTTTTGGTCAATCTCTAAATGGATCAGACATCTTATCTGTTATTCGCACATGTCATTATTTCTGACAATCAACCCGTGGGCTAGTTATCTGATAATCAACCTAAGGCGTACGAGTAGGCCTACCGCGTGGTATATGTGAAATATCAAACCCTCGGCCAGAGCTGATATAAACTTTTCGCTTGCGTTCAAAGGACTGCGCCTCAAAACAATCTTAACACTCTGCAATCATCTTAATGCCAAGACTGTCTGTTTCAACTGAACCTGTCCCTTGACACGAACCAGTTTCAAGCGCACAGCACAGTTAAGAATGAATTCTATCTAAGAACTGGCGGGAGTAATTAAGGTTAATTGTAACTAAGATTGCATTGATGGACGTATTGCACTAAGATTGCATTGATGGATGTATTTGCGAGCAAGTCTGTATATCATTAATCGCCAATGAATCGTTTCTGCTTTGTCATCTTGTCGACTGACCTCTTCATTTTATGTCTGTTTATCCAGGTTTTGGTATCATCATGGCTCCCGAACTGTTGCGTCAGACACGGTCACTTACACCACCACTTGCAGCGACGAGGCACTTGTTGAAAACAAGGAGAAAAGGATATAAGATCAAAAGTAAACAGAAACAAAAACACCGACTTAACAGAAACCCACAGAAAAAGCTTGACACCTTACATGCGGATACAAATAGAAATGGGAATACCGGCTTAAAGAGAACTGCATTTTCTTTCCTTTTGGATGTTTTATCGTCTGCCTCTTCCTTCCGTTCCTTACACAAGCCCAAAAAGATGAAACAGCTAGTGCGCCAGGTCATTTCATTTGTAAAATCCGGAAAAGTCTCAGGGATGTTTTTTAAAAGGTTTGGACCAATCCGTGGTCTGCTTCTCATAAGCTTGGAGTGTTTCAGAGCTAGAACATCAGTCACTGTACGGCGCTTCATTGGTTCCTTGCTAAGCGCGAACTATGAAACGGCATCTCTTCTCTCCAAATGCCTGTTAAACAACAAGACCTTTCGAAGGCTGTGTCATGTTTTGCCTACGACAAAATTGTTTAAATCTCTTTCGAATTTTAAGATGGCATCTGTCTTCTGGCTGCACTGGATAACTCCATATCAACGCTTCATCAGAACGATATTACGACAAAATTTGTTCTTTGGGCGCCATCGAAACAGGCGCATGTTACCAAAGCAAGGACTTAAATCTGTGATACGAAAATTCAGTTACCGACATGGACGTTTGATGAGCACTCTTCAGAAACTAGTGAAGAAATGTTTGTCAAATTTCGAAATTTTGACAATCAACCTCAGGTCTGTTCTTCCTCTCACAAACTACGCGACCGGACTGGCAAGCCCACTGCAATCCTTGATTTACTTTTGCCAGATCGCCAAGAGCTTGATTTCAGCTTGTCAATCAGGTTTTGGGATCAGATCCAGGGTTGTCATCACAAAAACATTGAAGTATTTGATATCCGTGATGTCACAAACATTTTCACAGCAAGGTCAGAACCTCAATTCATCAGTGTTAAAGTGCCTGATGTTGATCTTACGTAAAGTGCTTCTGCCGTCTCTGGTGACACTTTCCTTAGGATTAAGTTCATCAGCATTTCGATTCGGTGTTCTCGCATCTACAGCAACACGCAGCAGCCTCTTCGTGATGTTGAATATCGTCCTCATCCCGACAGTTTCAAGAATCTCTAAGATACTCATGCGTGCAGCCACATGCAAACTTACAAGGAGTGTTGTGTTTCGTGTTACAAGGATTGTGTTCAAAGTAGTGCTGCCACTTTTGACATCTGTCTCTTTGGCCGTGTTAATGTCTCCGTCAGTTCGTCATGTGATATCCTGGATGGCAATAACACTCCTTTCTATGCCCGTTCATTGTGCTAAATCATCGCACGTGCGCCGGGCATTGATAATAGCAATGTGTGGCGTTATTTCTGTCTCAATTCCTGTGATGACATATGTTGGGAGTCAAGCAATCTGCCTTCTGAAGGAGCGGATGCCTTCAACTGAAATTCAGAGACAAGACAGACCAGACACCTCATCCGTTGTGAAAGGACTATCATGGATGAACGTTTGGAATGTTTCAAACTTCACGGATATTGTTGCAAGAGTTGTAAGAAATACGCTTGTATTTCCCTGGGATGGAACAGATTTGGTAGCACAAGAAACCCAGAACAAAGAATCCCTCCAAGCTGCGTTTTACTCTTTCCATAGTCTTCCAAGTCTTCAACAACTTCTGGAACCTGGCACTATCATAAAGCTGTTCACTTTCATCCAGGACTATGTCATTTCGTCTCTGAAGACATTGACGACATCAAATGCTTTTGACAAGCCATTTATAGATATCATGGCATCTGGAGCAAATATTCAAATTCCCTCAGCCATCCATCATCTGATTCCTCCTGCACTGTGGTCCATTCTAAATTACCCACGAAGATTGGCATATCTCAGAGAAGATGAAGATTCTATTGATCAGGATCATTCCCTTGTGTACACCTCCATCCAGAATCTGGTCGCCGCCATATTAAAGCTCCTGCTGATGCCAAGGATACAGGACCTTCTGTTTCCGGCTCTGCAAGGTGCGTTGTCTCCTGCGATTGAAATGATCTCTTCACCAAAGATGATTCGGTTAGTGCATCCAACAAAACAGTTCATGAAGTCACCTCGAGTTCAGAAACTGCTATCTCCAGCAATGCGTGTCATAGAAACAACTGGCATTCACAAACTGTTCGACAAAGTGTCACTCAGTATTCCAAAACCAGATACTCTAGAGGATTCCTCGGAATCTACTCATACGGATGAATTGTAATTGATTCTAGACATGCCCTTGAACCTTGATGAAGACAAAATCATATGTCCACATTTTATTTGTTTACACTTGCCCCAGTGATCCTATCGTGAGTTTGTCTTCGAGCTCAGTAAACTGCAATTTTCCAGAAAAATTATGGACGTCTCTTTGGGAATCCTGTAGAGTCGAGGCTCTGTATCTCATACACATTTCAATGTGTTTTAGTGAATACAAGTAACTGTCCGTGCAATCTTAAATGGGAATACCAATCGTAAGTAAAAACTGAGGAAATCCGAAGAATATGTTCATAATGCTGGATTTCATTAATCATTCTTTCACATTTCATGTTACTAGAAATTGTCGTCATGCATTATTTAGTGTTATTTTAATAAGTTATTTCAATTAATTTATCACTACACTATTGTATATATATTTAATTCTTTAACGTTCTTTTATTAAAACGTTTGGAGAAATGCTGTTTTTATTTTATTATTGTTGTAAGGGTGTGTGACAGTGACACAGATGGTTTGTCGTAGGGATATTTATATATCTATATATTTAAGATCAGGAAACCTCATATGTGAATGATTTGGGATTTGGTTCAACTTGATGCTATACTGGGGAACATTTTTGTCATGAACTTTATGACTGGATTTCACTCTTTTTGTATTGGAGGTATTTCGTGTTACTTTTCTAGAATTGAGGGTCTTGGGTCATTGTATTTCAGTAGAAAAGCCATCACCAGGGCTTCATGATTTGATGTAGTAAAACCCACAAGGTACGGCTGGTGAAACATGCGAGGCATGGCTCGTCGATCAAGGTATTCTCTCATGTTCAGACAAAAGAGAATGATCAAAACTGCACACAACAGCAATGGCTACTGCAGAAATGCTGGGCCCCCCTCAACATAGTTAAGCACTAAGCTTTTCTTAGCTCTTTGCTGGTCAAAATATCCTTCTTCCATCAACAAAGCATTGGTATTGCTCATACAACAGGCTTCTTCTGGACATTTTGTCACTCTGAATCAAGGATGTATTACATCAGTCAAGTCTTTGTTTACTGGCAGAATGAAAATGAACTCGAGGTCAGAACTAACCATAGCTTTGGGTCTCATTGTTTGGCAAAGAACAGATTACACCAGACCTCCCTCTACTTCTTCCATCTAGTTTTTAAACTCGGCCTTACTTGAGGATGCTGTTCTCTGCTTGGACTGCTTCAGGCAAAGCAAGGAGAGAAAATTTATTCCTAGATGAGCAACATCTTCCCCTGCTCTCCTCTTTACATATATTTAAGCAATTTTACAACCTTTGGTTCTTGACAAGTCTTCGTTCAAAAACAATAAGACACATATTTCTATTCTCAACTACATCAACACTGCCACAGCTTCCAAGACTGTCATGTTTACCACATACTTTCCTCTCAGAAATGAGACTTGACTAAAACGTTTAGTCTTCCCCTGGCAGGAAAACCAACACCATTGTAGAGTGGATTGGCCCATGAGGAGCATAAACAACAAGTCAGGGATTAGTTCAAGCACTGTTTAATACAGGGAGGTGGTTCTCCTCCTCCTCCTCACACTCAGCTAGCCAGCAGCCACTCCCTCTCATTTCAACCAAGCCACCACTTCACAGTCATCAACAATCATCATTTAAAGCAATCCAACTCATAGAGCTGCAGTTCTATACAACACGCGCAGGCTAACTTCTTTACATGAACTACACATGGATATGTACACTAAATATTATACATCTTCAGAACCACTGTACACAAATCTCAAAGGTTATTATAAAACTACAAATGGTTCTTTGTACCCATATGGTTATGCTTCATAACATTTACCCATGAAAGTAATGTGTTACAATTGCAGTCTTCATATTACATAGAAGATTAGGCAGCTGATGCCAACATTATGCTCTGCAGATATCAACGCAATCCTAACAAAGAGACGTGCATGAAAACAAAATAGTTGCATAGCATACAAAGGAATAAGAATGGGTGTCAAGGTGGCTTTCAGTAATCTGTCAGTCTGGACTCTTCAAGTTAGGAGTCTGAACAACATCTCCAAGTTGGCCGGACTGGGTTAAAACCTACGGCTACCAAGCCTATGGATAACTTTTCCAAGGCTAAAGCCATTGTCCTACCCTCAGATGCACAGAAGAGAAATAAGAGCTCAAAGATGATTCCACCTGAACAAGTTCCAATACTTTAGTCATTCGGCAGATACTCAAACTCAGACCCCAACAGTAAATGAAATATGAAAAAATTGTACGTACACTCCAATACCTCATTTATATCTATTCTACCAAGGCATAAATTTTCCTGATTAATTACCCTTTCACAAATATGGACAGATTGTATTCTTTGTAGAGTACAGGAATAAATATCAAAACAATAATTGCAAAATAGCTTGTTTGCAGATTGAGAGAACATCTCAGGAAACAATGAAAATGTGCTGGTAATCCGAGAAACCATCAGGGACTGAAAGAATCTGTCAGTAAGCTTGGAGAATCTGTCAGCAAATGTAGAAAATCTGTCAGATGTTCCAGAGACTGTCAAACCTGCAGCAAACTGAGATAATCTATCCAGAAAACTGAGAGAATCTATTCAGAAATGGAGAGAATCTGTCAGCAAACTGAGAGAAGCTATCCAGAAATTGAAGAGAATCTATCCAGAAAACCAAGAGAATCTGTCCAGAAAACTAAGAGAATCTGTTCAGAAAACTGAGTGAATCTCTCCAGAAAACTGAAAAAATCTTTCCACAAAACAGAGAATCTATTCAGAAAACTGAGAGAATCTATCGAGAACACTGAGAGAATCTCAACAGAAAATGACAGAATCTGTTTGCAAATTAATCAGCACACTCACAAAATCTTGATTACAGAGGCAAGTCCCTTCATTATTAATGTGCAAAGTAATAAAAAGAATATGCAACACCGATTAACAAATATCAAGGCTATGGAAGAAAAACTTTGTGCAACAAAATTATGAATAACAACATCCACGCATGCGTTGTATGTAAAAATAGGCTTTTATGTATATACTTTTGGTCTTCTTGAAAAGAAGGAGGTTTATTTACAACATTGATGCTGGATTTCTACATCACTGTACAAGTTGAAGTATTAAACGCAGCTTCAACATAAAAATAATTTAAAAACAATCATCTTAACACAACAAACTGTGGGTGTACAGCCAAGCTGAGTACCAACATGTAATGCTACACCAAAACAATATAAAATTAGGTTTGTGACAAGCAGATAATATTACTCGAGATCAGAGACTCCAAGAGACAATGGTTTTAGGGATCTTTGAAATAATCCCAGGATTTAGAAAGTGAGGTTTTTTTAGACTATGAAAAGCTGGAGAAGACCTCCTTGAGTGGTAAACAGAGAATACAAACGTGAAACAAAGAATATATCAAGCAGAGCTTGTGGTGACTGTAATGTGTTTCTTCAGCAATACAAATGTCCATGAGAGACCCCTTCACAATCATAACTCATTTAGTTTATGTGAAAATCTGTAACAGAATCTTAAATTTTGTAACTGACTTTTAATCCTTTAAGTTGGACACATGCTCACGAAAACTAAAATAGGACTGGTGCCATTGGTGTGAATTAAGAAACAGAGTGTAATTCATACATTGTAAGTGTAATCTTAATTCCCTTAGTCCTGGCAAACGCAGACAGATTTATTTTCTCCTTTCAAATAGCCAGCCTCATACCCAAACCTTTCTTGAAGGGTTTACCAAAGAATATTTCATTAATTTTCAAAAGCTTTCCGATGAGCAGAATGCATTTATTTGTAAGTGTAACATTTCCAAAGGTTTACAAACATTTTCTGTTGGAAAGTCCGGAATGCATTTTTGTCTGTTTTATGGCACTGAGCTCCCAAAATAAATGAAGCTTTTTCGGAGGCTGCAAAACCACAAACTTGTTATATCTTTTGTGTATTTTTCGTGGTATGCACATAATTTAATGTGTATTTATTGTTCCATAAATTGTTCTTTTGAAAAGAAAACACTGAGTCTGACCACATATCCAACTTTAAGATAAAGCCTTCATGTTTGTGTTCACTATCACAAGCATTCCTGGAGATCCACGCTTCCCTTTGCAGCCTGGACCCCGTCCTTTCAAAACTACTGGATATGCCTTTGACTACGCAAAACATTTGACCAAAATCCAATCTTTTACAAACAGAAGATATTGAGGACAATGCAGCTTGAGTAAGAGGCAAGGGGTTTTCTCCCTCGCTAACAAGAAAACATTGACTTCAAAAGGCTTCAAAATATACCCTATATAATCAACAGTAACATCAAATAGTTCAAACATATTTAATGTAAAAGATTACCATATAAAGAACTCTTTTCATAAGCAAATAACATGGCATTTTACTGCAAAATATATTTCTTTAAAAATGTACTAAAATAAAAATAGATGTTTACTTTCAAAACAATGTATTATAAGCATTCATTCATTGGTACTCCTTCAACAATCATGACCTAAACGACGATTCTTGCATCACTTAACATCATATTGGGATAACAGTGACATGTTCATAATTATGCATATAAGTAAATTTTATCAAAAAGTGAGCAACTGGGGATTTTACATTGCTAGTAACAATCATACAGGTATAATACCCTGTCACTTGTATTCTTTTGATGTCACAGATCCACTTCCAGGCATCACAGACAGTTACACAGCCAAGATGCAAACGGCAGTAGAATGCTTACTCCTGTAACATTCAGTACAGGGGCTGATTAACCATTGGGCTGAGGGGCCGGAAGGGACGGGAGCCCGAGAGAACAAAATAGAAGGGTTTAATCTGATATTTCACTACCTTTGCTTATGTTCTTTCATGCACATGTCGTGCCCAATTCTAGGAATTGCTCATTTACCGAGTAATGGGCAACATTCCTGCCCAAACCCTGTGAATGGCTGATGGCTTGCAATCAAACAATTGCCCCGTTCCTGGAAATGGAACAATGCCTTTGCTCAATCCCAAGATTGTGCAATTCCTAGAATTGGGCACGACACATATATTCCAAAAGGGGTGTTGCAGGGAGCATATATTCCAAAAGGGGTGTTGCAAGGAGCATTATACTGAAATTTCAAATATTTGTTTTTGTCTTGTATTAAAGAATGTTTAGGAAATACTTCTTAAAGCGTCTTTCAACTTCAACGTTCCCTTTAAAGGAGGAGACAGGATTAAAGTTTCGACAGTAAACTAGAGTTATCTTCTCCTGAAAGACAGCACCTGTGTTAAACATGGCCGACAGAACATTATTATTGGCCCTGAGGAAGGACAGAACAGTTTACAACTAAAGAAGCATCCTTTTCATTCATTCGTACACAAGGCACAAGCAGTTTGTAGTGTAAAATACTGCACAAACTTATATCAAATGTACAATTTCTGGCATATTTCAGAGACACATTCTGCCAATGTTGAAACAAACTTGAAATACTTTCAAAGGTCCTATCATAATTCAAGGTCATACTTTGGTCAAAGCCTTAATGCAAGTCTAATAGTTAACATAAATATGTAGGTACGTGCAATAATACTACATTAGGTATGCTTATTACTTTTGTTTCTGGACAATGAAGTTTTTTCTCTACGACTCGAAGACAATTTCTGAATGACCTTGACCAATGATATGAATAATACCAAGCTTATAACAAACATACATGGGACAGGGGTGGAGCCAACAATGTGAGAAAGGGGGCGTCAGTGGACGAGGCAATGTGAAAGGGGGTTGTCGCGAAGCAACGTGATACAAGGGGGCACGAAAGGGCGGAATGCGAGTTTTCGGTTTAAAAAAGTGTTTACCAAAAACTTGAGGGCATGCCGGGCTGGCTGTAATTCTGAACTCCTGGAGAAAGAGACAGAAGGGTCCAAACAAAGACAACCATTGGCTACTGTTGGGACCTTGTTTCTTCATCACTAATACTATTATGAAACATCAGGGCAAAGCAAACAGAGAAGAGGTGGTAATGTTTGAGAATATTCATGAGACAACTTTGGTGCTTTGGTTTACCAAAAATAAATGTCTTCCTCGAGCTTGGCTTCTACTGTGTTTAAAATCATGAATGATTAAATGAATTTTTACCCTCATTTTTATGGCTACCAAGAAAAAATGTCTTCCTTCAGCTTGACTTCCATTGTGTATAAAAATGAAAATAAATTCTGACCCTTTTTTTCATGGTTATCCAGGCAAAAATGTTATCCTCAAGCATAGCTTGAATTCTTATCCTTCTAAGTCTTATCAAAACATATTCCATGGGAACATTTAATAATTGTACCTGGCGAAAGTGGGATGACAACAGAAGACTTACCCTTATGCCAAGCAGTCTTCATCAGATTTTATACACACATAAACATTTTGATCTCCAATTGATCTTTTTCTTTCCGACTCACTAAAAGTCACTCACTTCAAGTTTACAGGCGCGTTTAGTATATACACAGCTTCCATAATATGCAAACATATGCTCAAGGGTCATGAACATTGCATTAAATAGCCAATCACAAGCCATGACACAAACTACCCAAGGCCCCAATAAAGATTTACCAAGTAGAATTTGTTTTACACATAATAAATACGCATATAGTCTATCTCACAGCTCCTGAAGCATCATATTCCTATGTAGCGAGTCTAGTTACAAATGTAGCAAGTCTCAAAACT
The DNA here is from genome assembly GCA_031471655.1 of Diodora aspera. Lineage (NCBI taxonomy): Eukaryota > Metazoa > Mollusca > Gastropoda > Lepetellida > Fissurellidae > Diodora > Diodora aspera. Next base: position 11,935 of record JAUELE010037731.1, read on the forward strand.
TAGGAATAGCCTTGGACTCCTTTTCTGATCTTATTATTTTTAGTATTATGAACATATTCTTTTAGATTAAGCTTTTAACATGCATACAATGCTGGTAGGCATCATGAAGCCATTATATAGGATTATATAGGGTTGGTTTAGTGTGTGAATTCAATTCCAAGTTTTCAGCAATCTCTCAGCAACATCAGAACAGATTAGATATTACCTCTGACCTCGACGAAGCCTGGGATAAGCTGATAAAGAAAGAATTCAAACACAAAACCACAAACAAAATATCCTTTGGTCGAACCTGTTACCTATCAGGTCTCACAAAAGAATTATTCCGATTCGTTTATCATCCTTTTCATCTGAATAATGTGACGTGGGTAGGTAAATTTTTAAAATTATCTTTTATTAAATGAACTTTAATGGAGGGAGCCTTAGTCTTCTAAAGATGAAAATATATTCAGTCAATAAAAATACGTTAAACATAAGGGTACAAAAACAGAAATTTAAATAAATTGTATTTTTAAATACCGGTCCTCGCAATACTGCTCGCCTCGATATAAAAATTATAAAAACATTCAATGCGGACATGAATTCTGATCCGAGCTGGGTTGATAAACCAACAATTTGTTTTATGGAGCCTTACCTCTTGCCAACCTGGCTTCAAAGATCTTTTAGACTTACATCCCAACCACCAACCGTAGCTGAAGGGTTATAAGAGGCGCAAGCCAGTGATGTGAAATGTACGTAATGTTGTACACAAAATCAAATACATGCAATCAAAATGGTTTCATCTGGTCTTTGTAGACACTAAAAATATATCAACACAGACAAACTTCATCTGACACACCCTCCTGTCAAAGTTTTCAAATCCTCTGAAAAAACTTCTTGAAAGACTCGCACTCAGGACTGCTAACAGTTCCTCAAAGTTCAGCTTCACATCCATTTTGTCCTTTTGAATAGCTAAGGTTTTCAAGAAGCACACTCTGTTGATGGATACAACTACAGACAGGAAGCACAGTCAAAGGCAACAAGGGAAGGTAAGTTAAATAGTGGAACAGGATTTTGTCCCAATCCAAAATTGTCAATGTTCAACTCATCCTGACACGAACAGTATGGCACATTTGAAGTACTACTGGACCTTTACTCACTCTAAAACTATTGACCATCCCATGACTCACTAGATATTTGAGAATAGTTGTTTACAAAACAGAAATATCTGCTCTCATCCAGATTGAATTTTTATCAGTTGCAGTCTTGTGTTTCGGGGTTTATATACATGTATCTAGTTCCTCCACAACGTCCTACCAAGAGGTGAAGTTCTCACATCTGTCAGGGTCCACGGTGCTGGTCTAACACCAGCGCTATTCACAGGCTAGAATGCCAAGCTGTTGCATATTCAATGGTAGAATGCTCTTGTACTCTGTAGTTCACATATATTCAATCTCGCAGCACACATGTTTACACATTTCAACGAAATCGTCACCAGATAAGCACTTTTCAAATACATGTTTATACACACTGTACACTCTGAAATAAAATGTGCTGTTGAGTTGATCCCGGGGATTTCAATTATACAATACATAATGAGATCAAGCAACAGACTACAGTCTCGCGTCAAATATACATGGTTTGTGCTTCAGGAACAATTGTGCAAACCGTGTGGGCACCTTGCAACCAAATCAACATACACTATCTACAAAAGAGTGCAACTCCTGCTGGTAAACCATGTGAAGTGAAAATTAGAAATTGAAGCTGCTTATAACAGAGAACGTAAAGATGATCACCTTCAATGTGAAAATGTTTGTCATCCAATACTAAATTGACAGACATATCCATGTAATAGAAAAGCCGAGTGAGGTCTTGGACAAGAATTTTAAAATTTGTTTTGCATCACTTCAAGTACTAAAAGTATCCAAGTATGAGGACAAATAAACAAATTTACCAACAAACAGCCCATGCAGTTCTGGACACAATTTCAACCTATCATCTCTTCTGAAATTCTCAGACTGTTTTTAACGGCAAGGAAGTATTTTCAGATTGTTTTTGGATGAATGAGATTTGGCATGATAAAGGTGTCAGAAATGGACTACTTTGTTCCATCTTTCCAAAACAGACAAAAGTATGCAGATTTTAATTCATATTATTTCAATCAAGTAATTTACATATAAATCTTTAAAATATTCCAATTTAAAATTAAAATTTACCGAAGCAAACCATAAAATTAGTTTGTAAAGTTTTGTTTCAAAATTGAATAGTTCAGTAACAAAAACCCAATCACAGAAGAAGCAATGAGTGATTTGTTGGTACACATGTCGGTCAGCTGTTCATTCACACGACGACAGGCTAAAATGATACAAACTACAGAACAAACAATAGCCCTGTAAATACCAAATAACACTTATGTACCATTGCCAAAAATAAATGTTATGATCCATAAATAAATGGGTATACAAAATTGGAAGGAATCAAAACAGCAGTGTACTGAAAAATACTTAAAAAACGGTTTAATAAAGGTGAAAGGTTGGTTATCTGAATATGAAACAATACAGGTTATGAAGAACAACTTCATACCAATAATAGAACAGTGCATGGTTCCCAGGACAAGCTCCAGGGGGCGCTGACAGTCAGTCAAACATCACAAAAATACTATACTCCGAATCTGCACTGGTAGCACCAAACTCATCCTGTTGCCATTTATCAGTATGCTGAGTGTGCACTCAAGAAAAAATAAATTATTGACACAATCACACGTTCATATTGCCCAAAACCCAAAAGGGCCACATTCTGTATTACGCTGGTATACATATATATACAAAAATACTCAAGCACACTTTCCCCCACATTTGCAGTGAGCAAGTCGTCTCAACCAACAGTTGACTATGCAATCCAATTATAGAATCATGCGTTGCATCACATCTTGCATATCACCGTCCTGTGTAACAGTTCCTTAAGCTGGGTCACTGAATCCTGCAATCAAAGTACTACAAATTTACAAAAAGCTGATGCCGCAGGTTTTAAAATAGATGTACAACACAGATTTCACATCCACATTGCATCCGAGCGCGAACTTTCAACTTTCCCAAGCCAGGCAGTACTTGAATACAGTCTTCTCTTTCAATAAAATTCCTCGGAGAGGACACGGTGTACTGTGATTCCAGTCTTTGTGCCTAAACATGTAAAAAGTTCCATTTCCTGCCCCCAGAATTCCAGTTTATTTTACACTAGAAGTTAGCTTGTAAACCATATTAGACCAGTGTAAGTGAAATGAAATGCCTAAAGGTGTTCACTGCCTCACTGATGAACATTAAGAATCGCAAGAGAGTAATTCACCAACTAAGTTCACAGGCAGAAACAACACTAAATGCGTCATCTGCCTTGGAACATGATTCAAAGTATATGTGGACCACAAGGATACTGAATCTCCATAAGCTGATGAGAATTTAAGTCCCATGACGAAGCATCCAGATACCACAATTTCCCAACAAACTTTAGAAGTTTTACTGTAAACCATTGTGCTGGTCATCCATTTGTATTTCATAATCTGCAGGCTTGAAACATGGCTACAACAAAGCTCTCTCTGTAGGATTAGATTGGTTCTGCGATAACTTATGCTCCTCACAATGAAAATGATTGACGGATGGAAAATCGCATGCTGTCCACTGACGGTCTGATGTTGAAAGCATGAGTATTTGCAATCAATATGAGTAATCTTCGTGAGTATACAAGTTGGTGATCATCTTCTATCTAACTTTTATTGCTAGAGATCCACTCTCCTCTCAAACAGGCATCTTTGACACCTGATGTGATGTAACACAGAAAGCTGAACAGCATTATGGGTAAAGGGAATATGGTTTAGATTGGCATGTGAACTTGGTTGTAGAAATCTGGTTCATCTTCATCGTCGGGTTCCACTTCATCTTCCTCCTTGTCAAGCTAAAATTGAAAAACAATGTTATTGAATACAGAAAAGGTAGATGGTATTTGCATTTTTCAAGAGGATACATGAACTTAAGATTCAAACAAAATTTCAAGAAGAACTGACCATATCTAAATTCAATCAAACATACATATGCATGTTCATTTTTCACTCATTTCCCAACGAAATAGGTCTACAAATGCTGCAAACCTATGAAGCTAGGCCAGAAGTAGTACTAACCAAACCTCTATTTGAACGGAATAGAAATTCAGACACTTAGGAGTACATTTCAACTCGACGTCTGGAAATTCAAGTACTTTTCAAGATTTATATGAACCCTGGATAGGTCAAATAATTTAGTTTATATAGCATATTGTGAGCCTAGGATCTTAGATAAATGTCATTTGGAGTCCTGGGGCACAAGTCTTTCTTCAAGTGAAGGAAAGGGACGAAAAGCTGAGACAATCGTTTTTGAAATTTTGGAACATTTGGAATATTCCTTATGAATCCTTAGCCATTTGTACGACAGCAGTTCGCTGCAATGGGCCTGAAACGGATTGGAATTTAAAACACTATGAAAATAGGAAGTCAATGGCAGAGGGAGCTAGGCTGTGTTTCAGCAAACAGTTCACATTCTTGAAGCTTCTGGAGAACATTGCAGTGTTGCAGTGAACAGCTATCGTACAAATGGTTAAGTATTCCAATGAATTTATAAGAGTTTCAGCAATCTGGCAGCTGTATCACAATGCAGGTTCTGAGAAGAACCAAACTAAGCTGACCACAAGTTGATATCGATGGGAGGTAAACTTACACTTGACGCTGACAACAAACTGGTATGCAACCATAATATCCATATGAATAATACTTACCTCATGAAGTTCTGGCGTTCCGAAAATTCGTGTCATGACCTTGAGTCGCAGAGGTATCAACAGAAGGAGACCAAAGGGAAAGGCGAGGGCTGCCTGTGTAGATTTGATCACCCACAGCAGGACCAGGCATACAAGCTGAACGATTGTGAACAGATGCATCTTCAATGTGCGAACCTGAAGAACAGCAGATGCAAGATTTAGTCAGATGACTTAATATTTAAGCTGACTTTGGTTGGTTGGCTGGGTGAATTTATAGTGGGACTTGGCAATTTTTCAGTCATATGCCCATGCACTTTTGCCAGTCGAGTGTAGGAAGAAAGTTCAAATCACCAGTGGAGACTAGATGATTTTGATGCACTGAAACCTCCGAGCTATGGCAGAGACTGAGATTGACAGAAGTGAGTGAGTGATTTGGGTGTTTTACATGGTTTTCGGCAATCTTTCAGCCACATTACATCAGTGTGGGGTCTCATGTCTCTCCGGGCTGAAAGAGAGGTGCCCGGAGCGGGACTCGAACCACTACTGCAAAGGCTGGCAGATTGTTGGACCTACGTGGCAACCACTGTGCCATCCCATGCCCCAACACTTAGAGCTAAAGATTCCTATTTTAGTTGCAGGCATTGAGTTACTGGGGCCTTATTTCTTTTAAGAGATGCTCGTCACTCCCCAGAATCCCCATGGAGTTAATAGTCAATAAACACAGAAGTGACAAATCCCATTTCAGTTGATGTTTACAATTAGAATGGAGTTACTTGGGTCTAACTGGGAGAGTTATTTGCGAGAAACCCCAGGAAATCAGAGCTACGGAGGTTGACTCACCCTCTTTACAAAGCCAACTTCTGGATGATGTTTGACAGGCATGAACAACAGTTTGGTTCTCTGGAAGAACTGGACCCCGTTCAGTGACGACACACCTAGATAGAGGAACACACCAAACAGCACAGCCACAGGAATCCGTCGCAGCACCGGGCCCATGAAGAGAGACAAACCTAAAAATGATTTAAAAAATCAATATTTTAAATTGATGCCTTTGAAAGCACATCATCAGAAGTGACGGGGAACATTCACGCAGGGGTGGCACCAAGATTTCCCCAACAGGGAGAGGTTTGAGATCCTCAACATAGGGCCAAAGGTGAACAATTGTGTTCCTCAAAGAACTGCTAAAATGTCTGTGTCCATTTTCCCCCACTGACATTCCTACACTTTCTCTTTGACAGGCATGTACATGCCAAATTAAGTATTTTATTAAAGAGAGTACTAAAAGATAATTTAATGTTGTCTTTTAAAATCTGACTTACCAACTTTAGAACTAGACTTATTCTTAATTAGCTTTGACTGAAAGAGGAGGTACCCAGATGGGATTTGAACCATAACTGCCAAGACTGGCAGACTACTGGGACGACTCGCTAAACACTATGCTATTCAGTAACTTACGACCCCTATCCTGGAACTTACAATTTCACAATCTGAGAATCTAAGCTAAACGTTCTAAATTCCTACTGTAAATTTGCTGAACAAGTATTAAGCCTGAAGCATGAGACCAACCTATGAGGAGACTGACGGCTATGTTGGTAACCCTCTGCTCTATGACATACAGCAACCTCGGCTTCTCTCCAGGAGCGTGTGTACGACTGAACACCGTCAGTGCCGACGTGTGCGCGATGGTTCGCACTGTGGCAGCACACATCCAAGGCAGTCCAAACAGTCCACACACAAACGTCAGTATTCCCATAATGAACTGATCCAAATGAAAGCCGCTTCCTTTTCGTAACTTTCTATCTTTCTTGTTGAGTATCACTCTGAAAAATTTGATTTCTGTCTTCAGCATACATTTTAACATTTCAATTGTACTTGCATGAATTGTACATTATTACAGAGTTTGTTGAATGTAATATAATAATGGACAGTATTTGAGTTGAGTTGAGTTGAAATGATGTTTTACGTTGCAAGGGCAATATTGCAGCCATAACGCAATGAAATGTGCAAGGTGCACATCGAGTGAAAAGACAGTTCATAAAAGGGATTGATAGAAAGGAAAGTGAAAGCAAAAGATCTCGATTTTAGTCGCCTCGTACGACAAGCATTGGGTTACTGAGGTCCTATTCTATCTATGTGACACCACGTCACTCCCCAGAAGCCCCATGGGGTGGACAGTATTTGAGAACATTATTACAGATATCCAAATGTAAGTTGAACCATGACCTGTGTTTTGACCTCATTGAACCCACCCACCCAGACCATGCAACTGCTGATAGAGAGATGGCAGGCTATATAGGATTGCATGTTGTATTCGGACATGTGTGCTTCTTGTTACATTCATCTTCAGCACATATGCTCATAATGCATGCACAAGATTAACCACAGTGCAGTACAGAGCTCCAGATAAGCTGCGTATTTGCGTAAAGTACGCAATTAAAACGCAAGCAAAACCCAGTCAAATTTACCAAAACCCATATTTGTTTGAAAACCTTTGCGTAATGTAGTCAATACGTCGACCGCGCAATGCGTACAAACCGAAAGCAAATCTGTCTACAAATACTACTAACACGTACATGTAGTTCCAAAAATAACATTTGAGTGAACTCACTGCGGCGTAAACTACAAGCAAGCACTGTTTTGACATTCAGCAATGATAGATCTATCAGTCTTAAGGGTATATAATAATTTCCTCTTTTGCTCTACATTGGTTTTGACAAAGCTTGTTTACTTTTCCAATAAAAATAGTCTGAAATACCCAATACAGTGGAATCAGTGGGAGTAAATACCCAATAAACCAAATCCAGTGGATTAAAAAAATAGCTAATTACCCACCTAAAACTTCAAATACGCAATAGCTTTGAATATGGCGAGTAAAAAACCCAATAGCTCAAAAATTATCTGGAGCTCAGCTCTGATATTAAATAATACAAACATGGTTTCTAAAATGTTTCTATTCATTGAAAAAAGAAATAAACAAATTTTTGGTTTACTAAAAGACATTTCTTAATCTGCATGTTATCATAAAAAATTAAACAGAGATATTAAAATTTATTTTGTAAGTTCATGACAATAGGTTTATAAAATTCCAGATGGAAAAATCAACAAAAATAAATTAAAGAAACAAATACAGAAACAGTGTATTTTGTAACACAGGTAAGTACATATAATTATCTACAGATGTAACCCCGTAACAACAATGTTACGCTCTGTCAAATTATCCCCTAAGAAGAGGTGTTAAATCGCCTTGTTCTGTGGTATCTATGGGTGGGATACGGAGGCTTACAGATGAATGTATTTACATGTCGCGGGAACAATGGATTCATCCGGACGAGTTGCATAAATCCAACAGATGGCTGCGTAACAGTGTCTCTCCATAGACAAAACCTATTATTAACAACGAGCTCCCCCTCGGGGAGGGGCGGCAATTGGGAGACACGCTAAATTAGGAAAGATTTTAACTCTCTTTCGTTCCCAGCCTTTATCTATAATTGGGACAAGGTGGCCCAATTTCTTTGAAGGTGCATACATTTGTTTAATGTTAATCCTCAGAAGTTGGAACCCAGATATATTTTCATGCTTGACTGAACTTGGACTTATTATGGTTCAGATTAAATCTCTTTAAAATTTGAGAGTGATTTTGGATTTTATATGGCTTGCTGCAATTTTTCAGCCATATCACTGAAAAGAGAGGTGGTCAGGTGGGATTCAACGCCTCAAGGTCAGTAAACAGGATTAAATTTTTTTATTTTTTTTGTAAATATCAGCTTTAATTTCTAGGGTGTAAGCCTATCCTTCAGGTAAATATCAGCTTTAATTTCTAGGGTGTAAGCCTATCCTTCAGGTAAGCACCCATGACATTCCTCAAGCACATGCTGCAGTCAGGAACATAATAATGAAAGAATGAAGAAAGCCTTTTTTCAATAGAATCATGGTCATGCCGAGAGAAAATGAGGAAACCATGCTTCATTTTGCTTTAAGCATGCCACGGGTATCGTGAGGAAACAAGACTGCTGAAACATAATTGATTAGAAGTCGTCAAGAAGCCCTCAATGATGTTTACAGCATCATCCCTGAAAATTTGTTTGTACTTTATTAACAGCTTTCAGAGATATTTCATCTATATGACCTCAATTTGGGGGGTCCTCTCTCCAGGGTGAACAAAAGTTTTGCCCAAAGTCTGTGAGTGATTTGGGGTTTCACATGGTTTTTGGCAATCTTTCAGCCATATCACCATGGACTCACCAACATCATGTTGGTGTCGGGGCTCCTGTCTCTCCGGGCTGAAAGGAACGTGCCCAGGCAGGACTCGAACAAAAACCACCAAGGGTGACAGATTGCTGGACCACCGCACTAACCACTGCACCGCTGACCCGAAAGTTACCTGTCCTGAACAGGATTTGAACACACAAGCATTGGGGCCAACAGATAGCTGGGTGACCACTCTACCCATGTGCTCGCCTGCTGCCCCTAACTCACTTGTGATTTTGAATTGTGGTAATCTAAAAGTGGGTGACCAAAACAAAATACTGAAAATTATATTTGATGTTGCTTGCATAACATCTGCACTGGTTTGGTATAGAAGATTAACTTTCAACCTGGATAATTACGTAATTAGGACCAATTACCTCCCTTGCTTTGTGTTCCTCAGCATGAGCAACAGTGGGGGTGGAAACTCGCACTGAGGATACGAGAAAACTGGGAGTTAATAGAAGAGTGTTTTGTTTACATTGTTGACAAAGCAGCACACGCCGTCGCGTTTAAACCTCGACACTTGCCACAAAACCAGCCCTGGAGGCGTCAACAGCAATGGAAACAGGTCTTTAAATTTCATCCCTTTGTCTGGATATTATCCATTTTACATAAAAATGGGGTGTCGATTAGATAACGTTAAGTCTGTCGTGAAGACAAGGCTGGCTGATAAACGCAGCTCGAGTTTTCACACTTGCAGAAGTCAGCTCTTCGGCGGGCACAGGGTAAATTGCGCATCTAAAAGCTTCCTCTTCAGCCCCGTTATTATATTTTCATTAACGTCACCACGCCTTGTAATTTTCCCGACAAAGCTCGAAACGGCCTCTTAACTGAAGATTTAGATAGTCCCACAGTGCAGCTCATATCGGTGGTCCAATTTGACGCACTTGGCGGGACCAAACGTTTCCAATTAGTTTCAAATGATGGGCTTTGTAAGGAGCAGAAAAGGGTTACTCATTCTCCCTGAGGGGACAACGGAGGGGTCAATCTTTGTATACAGGTCAATTTTCTTCAAGTATTTAAACAGAGCTGCCGCAGGGAACCTCTAAGAACATTAACAAACAATTAACAACAATTAAATAACAATACAAGTTGAGAACACTACTAATTGTGATAACCATTTATACAAATATTTGAAATTGTCTTAAAATTTTCAACGTAATCCTTATTAAAGCATTTTTTAAAGGTTTTAGAAAAATTCTTATCACCTGTACTTGACTTTACATATAATTTTTTTTACTATGTCAATTTGGGCACAAATTTCAAAATCAAATTCTTTCTTTGTTTTAACTAAATCCACGATCAAAAACATTCAAAGAATATAAACTGCATATTATTTTAGAATTTCACATTCTTCTCTCAATATCTACCCAAGTTCTGGGCAAGAAAAATCAAATTTCAAATTTAATTCCATTCATTTTTAAAAGTCTGTAAATTGAGTCACATAGCCATTTTAATCAAACGATTTTAATAAAACTTATATACAGCTTTAATTTCACTTTAATAAAAATTCTTGTATAGTTTCATTTTCAATATAATATTTTCAAAATCAATCAACAAACCGCGAGTAGCGTTCTCATTTACTCAGAATCGTGCGTGTTTCACACAAACAAATAAGCTTTTCAAGAACTTTTCTCTCAACCACAATGTGCGTCACCAAATTCAATCGACCTTGTTTTAATGTAAATTAGCATAGCTTATTTTCAGACTCATGCTATTTCAGTTTGCAAATAACACTATTTCTACCAGCAAGACACTTCCTTTGCCCCACCCCACCCCCTTACTTGTTTTGCTATGTTAGCAGAAAATCAAATGCTAAAATATCATGCTGAGAATGCACCATTTTGCATGTTAATTTTCAAAATTTTCCAGGGGAGCATCCCCCCGACACCCCAGAAAATGATATCTTTCATCAACTATGTTGTGCCCCCTTTACGCGAAACCTGGATCCGGCCCTGGGATAGTAGTCTAAATTGCAATGTATGGAGGCCCGTCACTTTGTGCCCCCCCCAGTTTGTTAGTGCTTGCTACGGCCCTGTATGATATGCCCACGGCCTGTCTGTGGTATACAATCTGCCTGTGATATGCCCACGGCCTGTCTGTGGTATACAATCTGCCTGTGTGAGCCTACGACCTCCCTGTAATATGCCCACGATCTGCCTGTGGTATGCACTCTGCCTGTTATATGCCGACGATATTTCTGTGGTAAGCAATCTGCCATGATCAGCATGATATACCTGTGATATGTACAACATCTGGTTATGATATCCCATGATGTGCCTGTGATATGCCATCTGGCTGTGATATGCCCTCGATCTGCCTCAGTTTGTGGCCTTGTGTTTGATTATACCCGAGGTGTACTTGATAAGGCATTGCTAACAGTTAAGTGTTTTTCTGTTCTTGCTCCTAAGAGCCACTGTGGTGCGAAGTGATGATAGTTACAAACAAGTAGAACATCCGGGGAGTAGATAGTGGCAGTTCAGGGCCGGTCTTCAGAATTTGTGTAAAGGGGGGTGGGGCACAACATACATGTAGTTGATGAAAGATATAATTGTCTAGGGGTGTCCGGGGGCATGCTTTCCTGGAAAAGTTATAAGAAAATTACCATACACAATGATACATTCTCAGCATATTTCACGAGCTTTCGTACTATGTTAGGGGTCGGTTTGCTACCAACATAGCAAAACATTTTTAAAGGCCGAGCTAAAGGAGGTGGGTGGGCACCCCTCCCCTCTCACCCCCGGATGCGGGCCTGCAGCTTAAAACAAACAGAGCCTCTTGGCATATAAATGGTCGTACATATTTACAAGCAAGAAGAACCTCAGCGGATTGGAATGGAAGTATTATTAAAGAAGTAGAACCTCTGCGGAATGGTATTATGGTAGAAGCAGACAGGTTGAACCTCAGTATGTTTAAACACAACACGTGGCATTTGTTACATTCAGTTCTATTCTTGCGAGTTTTACGCCGATTCCTGTTCTGTGTCTTGATATGTTTTGCAAGAATATTGCATTGTGACATTTTCTTAATTTTTCTTGTTCCAGAGGTGTGGGATTGTCATTGGGGATTACCTTCTGGTCCGTTGCCTTTATGCACGTTGCCTATATTAAATATACAGGCTTACACAAGGCAACCTGGTCAGGTAAATACAGAACGAGAACTTTTTTTTTCTATGCTTCAGTTAAAATTGGATATGTGGTCAAACTCAGTGTTATGGATTGATAAATACATGTATAAAGTAATCAAAACAATTTAGGGAACACTCTGAATTTTTGTTCTCTTTTAAGAATGATAAAAAGATATATTTGTAATATGCTCTGAGGATAGATGTTAAGACAATGCCTGTATCCACCATTTTCTGACCCAAACACTGGAAACTCTGGTGCCGATGAAGGTCATCAGACTACGTTGAAGGTCGATTTATTTTCCAATAAAATTTAGTTATGATAGCATGAATGCAATGGGCATGAAACTCATGCACATACTGTTTGCATTAAATTAACGTACAGCATGCAAAATTAAGCTTTAAAAAGCCATGGCGTCGTTCACTTTTTCATCACTTCATCAACATGCCTCAACGAAGCAAGGGCAATTGGCTGGCTAAATGAAGATGTTTCAGTGTGGGAAGCTGGTCGCAGACCACATCGGGGACGTGTCGTGGGTGACTTTCTTAGATAGAACAATATCACACGTATGGAATGGCCAGCGTATTCCCCTGATTTGGGCCCCATTGAAAATGTATGTGACATCTTTGGCAGACGTGTGATTCAGAATCACCCACCACCCCACGATCTGCAACAGCTCACTCAGTTCTTGATTCAAGAATGGCAGGCTATTCCTCAGAACATTCTCCAGACACTGGTGCTCTCTATGTGTCGCAGATGTGCTGCTTGTGTGACTGCTAGAGGTTATTAAGCCATTACAGCCATTGCCTCCTGTGACTTTCTTCGGATTGTTAAGACCTCCGACTAAAGGTGTAGAGGCCCCTGGCATGATTTTTCGTTTGTCAATACTCATTAAATACGAAAAAACATACAGTCGCCTTTGTCATATCTTCCTGGTTTGAAGTAAATTGGATTTTGCAAGTGTCCCTAAATTGTTTTGAGTAGTGTACAAACAGTTACAATGTATGTTAATACCACGAAAAATACACAAACGGCACAACATGTATGTCGGTTTAAAGCTTCTTGAACATTCTAATGTATTTTGAAAACTCTCGGGTGACAAAATATAGTTTATGAGACTTTTTGACAGCCTTGAAAATATTCGTAAACCTTTGGAATCGTTACACCTGCAAATACATGCATTTGATTCACATTCAGATAAAGGCTCGGAATGAGGCTGGCTATTTGAAAGAAAAAAATAAAACCGACTGCAGCTGTCGGGACTAAGGGACCTTACGTTATTAAGTTAGGCATACACCTTTACAATGTATGGTTGACAGTTTATGTCATTTTTTCACACAAGTAGATCCAGACCTATTGTAGCATTCAGGAACACGTATTCAAATTTAAGTCTTTTTAAATATGTGTAACATTGTATACTACATTTTATAAATAGTTTAAACGTTTGAATGAAGGATATCTGAGTGAGTTATTTATGATTTTTTATTCCATCTTTTCTGAAAGTCTTGCATGGCAGCAATGGTTGCCACCCAAAGATACAGCTGTGTGTCGATAAGTATTTGAACAAACTTTGCGTTTAGTTTACATTTTGCAAATCACAATGTCATGTGAAATGTCAGGCTAAAACATTGTCAATGAAACATAACGCATAAATTCAACTCAGTTTATGCTTGTCTTCTAGGTTGGTCTGTTGAGTGCCTGTATGATTGGGAGTCCTACTTCAAGCTGGCTATACCCGGTGTTTTCATGATTTGTTTACAATGGTGGTTTTATGAAATCATGAATATACTGACA
>JAUELE010037732.1:0-16089 GCA_031471655.1 Diodora aspera
TGTTTAATTATAAATGTCAATGATAGCGATCTGACTGGCGCATGTCACCTCACGGGGAGATCCGCCGTCTTCAGTGTATCAGGAAGATTTACCCGGCTCGTGATCGCGCAGCACAACACGCTATTGTATCTGCTCGCGGCAAAACAACACCATTTGTATACTAGTATGTAGTTTTCAGACGTTTAAATGTAAGCATCACATGGTATGTGCAAAGTAAACTCCTTGTTTCTGGTTAAATCGTGCAACCTTTATGTAAATCCTGATCCAGAAAAGGCACGAAAACACTTCTGACATTAACTATGCCTCAACCCTTCACTGAATACACGTTTAAATACATTTAGGACTATTACACGTACACAGATTTCATTTCTGCCCTTGAATAAATATATGTATGGTTCTCATATTTGAAACAAATAATGACGAATGTAACCTTTACATAATATTCTTTCAACGTCATTGACATGTCATTATAAACATATTGAGATAGTTTTGATGTTCTGACTGACGAAGATATGGATGTCATGTGGACATCATCGTGAAAAATATGTTTTAGTTTCCGGTAGTAATCAGTAATCACCTCCTCCCTCCCCTCCCCCGGACGCTTCCTCCCTGCTCCAGTTTGAAGACAGAAATGTTACGTTACAGGTCAGATGTTTGTGAGCACATTCCCAGGCTTCAGGAAGGGGTTCCCACACATACACGTGTTCCACGTAGATCTGAGAACAATGTGCCCTTTACGTCTCGGCCACATTGTGTTCTCTGTGTATGCATGTGTATGTATGTAAGTGGACGTGGTAATTTCTCCTGCAGGAGCCTGCAATGTGTTGATCTAGGTTCCTGTCTGCTGCCTTATCCACAGTCATTGGTAGTTTACATTCATATTGAAATGCAGTATAAATGGTAGACATCCATGAGGGTCAATTCATATTGAAATGCAGAATAACATGAGGGTCGATTCATATTGAAATGCAGTATAACATGAGGGTCGATTCATATTGAAATGCAGTATAACATGAGGGTCGATTCATATTGAAATGTAGTATAAATGGTAGACATCCATGAGGGTCGATTCATATCGAAATACAGTATAAATGGTAAACAATACTGGGATGTGGTGGGTGGGACACGTGGATATGTGAACAACCACAGATAGAATTGCCAAAACAGGTGTAGGTTGGATGGAAAATACAGATTACTGCAGGAAAAAGGTTGTAAACATTCATATGTAACAGGTTTGATTGAACTGCCAATCGAAGTGTGCAGTTATGTTATGTATACACAAGTCAAATGTTTATATAAAATATAAACACTAAACAGAATCATATTCAGTATGCTGAAGCCTGTAATGACTAAACGAAAGTAGCCCAGCTTCACAAAAACACTCGTAAGCATTAACCACAGGCACTTGCTATAATAAACACGATACCCCATTAGATATATAAAAGATATATCTAATGGGGTATCGTGTTTATTATAGCAAGTGCCTGTGACATTAACTGATCGGAAGTCTTATTACAGTTTAAACAACTACCTGGTTCAAGTTTGATAGCAGTTTCCAAAACAAACCACAGAGCATCTTCATTTCCATATGAACATCTAGACTTTTATCAAGTCCCTGCGACTATGTTAATACTATAATGCACTGTTTCTAACTTATATCCCTTTAATTAGCCAATCACGGCCTAAGTCGCAGCATGGATTGAGAAGGCGACGCAATGCCGATTTATGTATATAGTGATTTACATAATAATAAATCGATACTGATCAGGACTTATAGGAACTTGACAAAAGTCTAATGAACACTATCAGATCTGATTAACAACTTTAACAGAAATATTCTCCCAGTTTTGACACTTGCTAGGTTGAGAACATCTCGTGTCTATTTTTGGACGAGAGAGTTTGAACGTAGATATAAATGCTCACCTTGAGAGAGCGCGACGGACGCTGCAGCAAGGATGTAGAGGAACCGCACGGTTGTATGTGTATCCGCTGTCGACATCTTGCTGGCGAGGTGAAGGGGCTGAGGTTAGCTGTACATGTGCTTCTACATCTCGTCTGCTTCACACGCGGGAAGATGTTGGTGTCGTCTGCTTAAATCCACTCAATCATAACTCACTGTCGCTGTCAGTGGTGTTTCTGTAAATGTTGGTAACGTTTTGATATAGAAATCCAAGGCACATTCATCTAGGCTGTCCTACCTGTGCGGTTGCCTTCGTGTCGATGTTTTAAAACAATATTCGCCAAAGACATCTGTCGTTGAAACCTAATCGGCCCTGCTGAGGGAGATCGAGTCACGGTTGGTTGGCCTTCAGTGCGTTCAGCCAATCAGGTTTGAGAAGACACACAGCTGCAGAGCGCCTGGCCTCGAAACACATAGCCCCGGGGTTACAGAAAACTATCGGGGCAAGAGATGGGAGCTTTCATATGCCGTTCCCAGTGAGTGAATTGTTGTCACCTGTGTTCAGGTAATTCAAAGGGCTTCATCACTTTCATTCTTCGACTTAAGGGCCAGGGAGACAGTAACATGAAACCCACAAAGATTCCAGCAGA
Source organism: Diodora aspera (assembly GCA_031471655.1). Lineage (NCBI taxonomy): Eukaryota > Metazoa > Mollusca > Gastropoda > Lepetellida > Fissurellidae > Diodora > Diodora aspera. Next base: position 2,551 of record JAUELE010037732.1, read on the forward strand.
CGCGTAGAAGTGAGAGACGCGGAAAATGTGTCCTTCCCAATTCACGTTATCTGCAGCTTGTCTTTATAATGCAACGCCTGAACAGTGTTTATTCAGCACTCACTTTCCATATCGTACAGGTCTAAAGATTTACTTTTCAAGCTTTAGAAGCCGGGTACACAATCTTCCACCTGCCGAAAAGAATTGTGAAATATTTCCATTCAAAGTTTATCTGTATTGGAGAGATGCGTGAAAATGAGAAAAAACGTATCTATGAATTCGTAATTTAATTTGTTGTCGAAAACCTGTTTCAAGAGTTCAGAGAAGCGTAATGATGGAGAACAAACCTCCCTCTAAAAGGGCGGGAAACGGTCACGGGCGTGGCTGGCTCTACACACAGGGTTCACAATGTAATGGTGTCACTTTCTACAAGTTTCTATTCGTAGATGTAGAGTTGAGCAGCGTCTCTTTGTGTCCTCAGGGTTAAAGAGGTCAAATAACACAGCCTTTTCGTAAGATTATGTTATTATAAGTGTATACAAAACACGTTCAGTTCAAGAAGCGAGAAACAGGTTGTGGTGAGGTAATAACAGATAGACTATACATATATATGTTATTATTTTACACACATGCATGCAGTCTTCCGATTGGGGTAGAATATTTGAATAACACTGACACCTATTGCTAGTGTTTTGGGCTCGAGTTCTTTTAATATACACGTATCTGAAATGTGTATATGTCTTGCCGCTGTAGATATAGGCTATACATTAGACTTTTGTCAAGACCCTGAGGCATAGAAAACTGAACATTTTACTCTACCATAACCATCTCTGCTCAGCCCTAAGGCAGAGCTAGGAAAGGCAATATAGTCCCAGGAATAATTATTTGACTCCAATATTACATATATAAATTTAGGAAACTTTATACAGCCTTAGGATCTTGACAAAAGTCTATATTGTCAGCTATGCCACACAAATGGGCAACAAATGTTAGCCAACAAATGCTACCCATCTGATCATACCTTAACACTCATGAACGGGTTGTGGTTGCATTGTATTGTGGATAGGATGTGCCAGGGGTCATGTCACTCAGTGGGAGAGAACACGCTTCTTCCAAAAAGATGCTGAGAGATTGTGCAACTGCCATTAAACGCATTCATACCATCGGCTAGATAATAGCAAATGGTAGACATGTGTGTGCAAGTGCATAGACACTTGTTCTCACATAGACACACTTTCCTATTCCGTTTATATCACCCAGGGAAACACATTATACTTGTTCTCACCTAGACACACTTTCCTATTCCGTTTAACACATTATATAACTGGTCACTTGAAAGAGGCTTGCCTTTCTGAACTCAAACGATATCAACCATCAGTGTGCTGCGAGATTGTGCAACTGCCTTTAAAGGGACAGCGTTTGACACATGATGCATGTCTAGGTGGGACTACAGTGTGTGTGGTGGTGGTGTGTGTGGAAGTCAGTCGCAAAATAATAGTGAGTTAGTAATTTGGGGTTTCACGTGGTCTTAGGCAATCTTTCAGCCACATCACCACGGTCTCACCAACACCACGTTGGTGTTAGGGCTCCTGTCTCTCCGAACTGAAAGAGAGATGGCCGGGCGGAATTTGAACCACAACCGTTAGGGCAGATTGCTGGTCCGTCTGACGTGCTACCCACTGCGCCATCCCGCGCCCACGCAAGATAATAGATTGTTTCCAATTCATCCTGACTCCTGTGGTTTTACGTGATGTTGTCGTGTTTTCTTCCGGCTGATAACGCCATCTGAAGTAAATGCTTCACTGCTCGCTATCAACATTTGACACAAAGAAAATGTCTGCTTCTTCCCACTCTCTTAAAGAATGCTGGAGTCTCCTATACTCCCCTCAACCCCGACCAAAGGGATTGCTGCAGTCCTCCCCTGCCCACATCGCTCCTTAAAAAGACCCATGTCAACTTACTATTTGTTGAGTTTAAGTAACTACCTATACATACTCTATGTGTCCTAACACGCAATTCCTATAATATATTCATTCGGGGTAAATTCGGCTAAGATTGTTATAAAATATTCCACGTTACAATGATAGCATACTGATTCTTTTTTTTACAAAATCGTTGATGAAGTGTTTCGTGTTTATAAAAATGAAACATAGTGATATATTTACATCTAAACTACATCGTACTTGATAACAGAGCATTGATAACACGATCTTGAGAAACAATGTTGTTGTCCCTGGTAATACAGCCTTGATAACAACTCTAATTTAAGAGTGGTAGACAGGGGGCAGTTCACTTCCGGTGCAACTTTCAGGTTGATTCAAGAATCCATGTACGTCAGTTACACGCTTGTGGTGATAAGCCAGTATAAACGCTCTTGAAACGTAGACAGCGGTGGGGTTGATACAATACAAATCCAATAGTTATCTCTCTTGGTTCACTCCTTTATATATCCACAGATTAGATACGGACAGACGAACGTTGTAAATGTCATACAGAGTTATGAGACCCACGGAGCTTCAAGTTCAGTACAAATGATAGACATTAATATGTTAACACTTGTTTGGAGCAGCTGGGTGTAACACACCTAGACTGAATAGCTGTCTATGAAATGTGCAACGAAAGGATATCAACTTTCATTTCATCAAACCTCGTGATAAAACGCTGATTAATGTTAATTATATGGTGCCTTTAAATTAAGCCTTTTTCTGGGTAATATGTATACATCACTTAAATGACAAGTCTTCATATTTAAAACTATTCAGTTTTGACAATTTTTTCTCTTTCTAAAACATCACACAACAATTGGTATCATTACTGTTGCACGTAAGTTCATATTTTCTTTTGCATTGATGATCGACTCTTATTGGCAGAGCTATCTGTTCCTGTAGTCTACAATTGCTGGAATATTTCATTTTTGAGTTCCTTCTTTGATCTATGAGAAGTTTCTGGGATAAGCGATTGTTGCTGTAACTTAACAGCGGCTGTATAAATGCATGCATTAAAATACAATACAGTGCAATTCAACTTAAACATTACAGCACTATAATTAGTCTGGTACGACCTCTGCACGTAGACTTGTCAAAACCCTAAGATTGCAATATCGCTGAAATTTGTAAAACTTTTAGCAGAAGCAGGTTTTTAATCCTGCAACTATATTACCTTCCTAGCTGTGCCTTACGCGGACCTAAGCAAAGATAGTATGTATATATATACAGGGGCGGATCCAGGATTTTGGAAAGGGGTGGGGGTCAACCCCCCCCCCCCCCCTCTGGTTCCGCCACTAATTTATATGGTACAGAGTAAGATGTTCAGTTGTTTACGCCCTGACTCAGAGTCTTGACAAAAGTCCACTTTGCTCGGTGTGCTCAGTACAATCAAAAACTCATTTTACAATAAGATCCAGAATATTCATAACATTCACAAGTGCGACGAACTATACACTTATCTGGGTTATATTAACATCTGACCGGGTGTGGCCTAAAATGAGAATAATTACGTTCAAAATAAGCTATTAAATAGTTCTAAGAGACTCAATCAAGGCTAGGTTTACATACACCTCTGACTAGAAATGTTTGAACGGAATGACATTGTTTGAAATGAAGTCTAACTTGTTTGCACATTCACTTTGGACTGGGTCTGCAGTAGACAGAAAAAGTTCTCAAGTGTCTTGTGTCACTTTAGGATTGCCTCTCACCGAGGTTTACTTGCACTTATCTAACTAAACAGACTCTTTAAAGCAAATAATATATTTATAAGGTAATACTATCCGAAACATTGCATTATAAATCTATGGAAAGTGTTTTCGAGCGAGGAGGTTTTCAGTCACAACTACTCTAGACATAACTTCTTTAAACCGGCGTTCGAAAAAATTGTGAAAGGGTTTATTGAATTAATGTTGCGGTCACAGAGAGCTGGAAATAAAAGTAACAACACTGAAAATAGATAGAAATGGAAATAGCAATTATACATATTGTCATAGTTTTTAAAATAAGCACATGTATAACGGTTTGAGTTTTGTGGAAAAACTAGATCTTATGTGACACTATGACATAAACATGGATTTACACAATAAGTAACACTTTTCATACAACGCTTAAGACCCAAACGTGAAAAAGTCGTGAACACGTTAAATGATGCACCAGTGGTCACAAGCTGGGGAACCAAAACTAACTTGAGTACAGGCATCTTCTTTATTAGACTAACTGCAGTCTCTAAAATTTATTTTGTCTCTCGTTTAGGTATTTTAAAGTAAGTATAAATTTATTGCAGACAATCGCGTGTCTCTTCGGCTGAATTTCTGTAATTTAGCTCTCCCTAGACTAGCAATTTTTATAGACTTGCCAAGTCTCTTAAGAAAAAAGTCGAGCAGACAGGCTAGTTGTTTATGTAAAAGACGCAGTTGCTCCTTGCGTTACCACATCCCTTCTTATAAAATAAAAATAGTTAAATGTTTTGGTGTCCACCATACAAACCATTTAGTTTAAAAAAAATCACAAGTGAAAGAATCGAATTTAAAAATAGCCCAAATTCACTCATTCAATCATCGCATACCTTCTTTTAAATGAAAGTGTTCAAACGTTTTTATGTATCGTACATGAAGTTCGTGTTATTTCCCTTCAAATGAATCCACTGACATTTTGGGCAGTACCTACAACACGACAGACGAATCAAGAATGCGTTTTCTCGCTAACATATCATTAAATTCCCATTACAATACGATTCCAAGGTCTTAACTCAATTACATCCTGTGCCTGATGGACTGTCTCCACTAACCACAGACATTAGGAAAACGTTAACATGCTAATGCGAGTTCGAGAGTGAGGTCAGTGGTCACTGTACAATATCAATATTTACAAACAGATTTTCTGCAAGAACCCTGACTCTTCAGGAACAAATCCCACTAATAATTCTTATCGACCGATTCATGTTTTTAAGTAAAATTTATCATTTTGAAATTCTGAAAATGATGATTACAGATTCAGTCAGAGAACTACATTTAAATGCTTTCAATACTTGCACTGCAACAGAGCTTTGACAGAGAAGGAAGTTCTAGAGGAGAATGAAAATGACTACGTCCGTCCGGGTTTTTAAATGAACTCGCCCGTGTTAATGCACGGAAACTCCGTGCCAGAGGGGTGTCATTGTTTCGAAACACCCAATGGATTGACAATTCCACTGGATAACCACTGCGGCCCCAAGTTCGAGTTAATTCAATTCATATTCAGTCGCTATTTTCTGCTCAGTGTGAAACTGGCTCAATTCAAATTATTAAGCAAAATAAGAAGACTGAGGACAAAACGACCAATGTCTTGTTAAGTACAATAGGCAAACGAATACCAAACAAAACGACCAATGTCTTGTTAAGTACAATAGGCAAACGAATACCAGACAAAACGACCAATGTCTTGTTAAGTACAATAGGCAAACGAATACCAGACAAACAAACATTTGACAGTGAAACCTTAAGTTTTAGATATAACTGAAAGTAAGTATACAACTTTAACCAATACAATTATGTAAGACATTTTACGAAAGCCACCACTCTCAGAACAATTACATTATCAACAAAGACATTTGTCAAGTGTTATGCTACTTTTATTGAAAATGTCAACCCCTTGAGAGCTGTTATCTACTTTAGCATCTACTCCAAGTGGCTAAGTCACCAGTCACGTCGCATGGACATCTCAGAATGACTGGTAAAATCGACCTAGACTTGCGCAAGGCTCCTCTAGCAATAGACAGTGTATTTCGTGATGTGTACAGGTAAGATCTTTTATTGTAACCAAATTAGTTTATTTGTTTCATGTATGAGAAATCCTGAATATATTTAACCTTCCTTGAATTAACGAAAATGGACATCAGTCTTCTACAGAAACACGATCAAGTCTGGTTAAGAGCCCTATGACTCATGGTCCTGATTAGGTGGGGTCGTCTGCATATGCAGTCTGCATAGATTTGTCACTTAAGACGTGCTTATGTACCAATATTTTTATGATTAGAAAATTAAATATAAATATATACAGTAAGTATACAAAAACACGTAATTGAAGAATAATGTTTAAGAAAAAAAAACTTGGCTGAAAAGACTCAAGTTAAACACACAATACTGGTACTAGCCTATTAATGTCAAGAGAGATATGAAATTCGGATAGAATAGAATAAATACTAACATGTATGAATTTCAAAACACATCGGCTAGCATGGAGAGTACATAAATCTGAGCCTGTAGTCCATCCCTATCTTGGTCTTCTCTTCCTAATCTCTGGTGACACTCCGTCTTCGTTAACCAATTTAAATTCAAAATGAACGTTCTGTCCCCATACAAGCAAATCTTGATATTAAATCATTTAAGAATACGCCGATTTACAACATTAAAGCGTGGCTTATACAGCCTGAATATTCAATGACCTTGCGCTCGAACAATGGCCTCATATGCAAGTCTGTGATGGTTTATGGCAAGCCGCATGCTCCAGATGAGTATTTCTAAAGCACATAGATAAGGTTCCTTTAATAAAAGTGAAATAAAATCTCCCTTTATGTTAAAAGGCTATAAAACTCCAATCTGACACGTTTACGATATCGACTCGGGTCCCCTTAACTAGCAGCATCCGCGGGTTGGCGAGGAAGGCCTACAAGCAAATCGATACTTGAGACTCTACGTTTGTAGATTAGCTTCTGCCGTGTATAATAACCGACACCGTTTATTTACAATTAATTTCAGCGGGCCGGCAATAACACTCCATCTGTTGATTACAAATATTACCATTAAGTGAAATAACATTTGATGTGTTTAGATAGTTGCAACGTTTGCATTTTATCGATTGGTTAGTAACAATAACTTATGAGAGCTATTTATTTATTGTCTAATTAAAAGGAAACAAATACAATTTTAAATAAATAAATAAATACATTCTGTTTGTATTTATGACGAATAAGAGGTATGTTATTTGATTGTTTCTTTAGCCAGACGATACTACATCTTAAAACGTTTACCTTATCACACAAAATGTGAAAAATGTAATTTAAAATTTACAAAGGTTCCCAAGCGGGCGTAGAAAAGTTCAACAGTGGCATTTACACTACAGCGCAGCCTGTCTCACAACAGCATGAGAAGTGAAACCTGACCCTGCTGCAGAGTTCTCAGCGCCCAGCCGGGGGCAATGCATAAACTGATACGAGGCAGTGCTGTTGATCTTTGATCCTGTGGATAATACGTTCCTTATACTTACAGCCAGACTAAATTGCTCTTTCATCGTGTCGCTCAACACGGCAAAGACGGAATTTGTAATCAAGTACACGCGGGATTTCTCGGGTTAGCTGCGACCTGCACTCGGTGATCTGTGCACTGTGTGTGTTGAAGCAACATGTTAACATTTATATTAATACCATCACAGGGTGGTGGCCTAAACATTAGGCTGATGTTTGACATAAAACGGCTGAATATTCAGACAATGAAATGAACATTTAAATACCTCATAGTTTATGCTTCAGAGACATTAACCCACAATGTGTGGTTCCAGTCTACTTCAAAAACAGACGCCCTCATTAACCCACAATGTGTTCCAGTCTACTTCAAAAACACACGCCCTCACTGTCCTCGGGGGAAATCGGGTAGCCAAGAAGATTGCTTTTATTTGACGAGGTAAAGTAAGTAACCCTGTACAGTTGAATGACAAGATAACACGGCTCACGAGGGCCAAAAAATAAAAATGAAAGATGACAACATACATACTCAGCCCAACTATTGAAGGGTAGGTGTAATGATCTATCCAAAGCCATAATGATGAGCAAATACGTAACAGCATTTTACTGATAAATGTCTATTTTGTAAAATGAACAGAGGACACGTGCAGTTTCATGATAACACGCTACGTTTGTTCGTTGGTTTTTAATCCTCGTGGAACGTTCAGGTGTTTTTCCCATTTGTAGTTAATTTACAGAATTTTAGCATGCTTCTTTTTCAGCAAGTCGCGACATAAAACGTCAATAATCAAGCATCGTGTATTATCAATTATTGTTGATATTTCATAGTTTCAAAAATACCACATTATGCCTACTCCAATGAGCGACCCTTCAAGAGTTGGGCCGAGTATATATTACACGCGTCCACACATACACACAGAGAGGACACATGTATTCAAAAAAGCAGGTTATTTGGGCAGATGAAGTCCTTATGGAAAGAGGACCTTTCCAACAGTACCCAGATATAGGTATACCCCGTTCGAGATAGACTCCATCAGCATCATTTGGACATTTTCCAAACCAACACTGGCTTGTCAGTCACCTGCCCGAGTCATGTGGGAAGTGTCGCCGCGAAAACAATCCGCCGACCTTTCGCACTGCATCCACAAGGCCGACCAGCTTGGCAGAGGTAATGAGACTCGTATTGCGATAAGCACCACTTGTCAATCATTTACCTACTGCATTGTGACAGGAAATTTATTGCACTTTGCACAAGCCAAGCGAGGCCAGCTGTTGAGCTATATACCGCGGGCGTGCACGTAGCCATGTAAATTACAAATGTCGATTTCGCTTGGGCTGGAATATGATAACCAGCTGTCTGTACAAAAGCAATAACAGCGTAGCATTTTTCTAACCAGCGTAAACAAATAACAGCAACGCGGCTTAATGAGTGGTCGATTACATCTAGCTAAAGAATCGACCAGTCTCATGTAACATTTAAAAGCTTATCAGGGTCGCTTAAATTAAATTGTAAATTATTGAAAGTATAAACACCAGTCGGTTAGTTACGTCAGTTAACGCGAACATCCGCAGGTGTATTGTCGAACCGAAGCAGATGTTCTCCAAAGAGAAAGCTTTTTTCCTAACAACGTTTGTTTCTTCAATGAATTTACGAGCTCATAATGCTTCACGTACTTTATCTTTTTTCGCTTCTACAATACATCTTGTAAAACATCTTACATTTTAAAAATAAGATACTATTTTCGTCAAACATTTGAACTTAGTGTTTTGTTTAATGCTTAATGCTATCGTTAAAATTCTCATTGAATTTGTAATGAGGATATGTGCAGATAAGCCACATTCTAATGCATTTTACATTACATTGACCTTTTAAATGTTTCTGTTCGGAAAGATAATTGAGGATCCATTTTCCATGGGATCATTCCTGCAGTGACACCGGTTAATAGCAGGATACTAAACTCTTTCTCTCTTCAACAATTTATCAAACACGAGATAGCTGGTATTTGAATAGTGGCATTGACAGGCAACCCAGCTGTCAACCCGCAAGGGAGGCCTTTACTAAGTCGGAAGCAAGTAACATGTATATATTACTAAGTCGGTATCCAGTGACCATATACAATAACTAATTAACTACTGAACTCAGACGGAAAGTCTGGCCAATAATGTTAGTACTCAGCGTAATACGTGTACGTGGACAGCAGAGACGGTTATTAAATTCCACCGCACGAAACAGGTTGACAGTGTGGCATTGTTATTGCAGGCATTGATCGTGTGAAATTGATACAGACTGTAGACTGAATTGGTACTATCAAGCGTCAAATGGCCTGTAGTTTTAATTGAATTAAACCCTATATTTAAACTTGTATATCATTTTTTAAAAATGAGAGTTATGGTTGTTTACATTTTCTGCGAAATTAATAATTCCTGTTCGACGGTAATTAATTGTTCGTGTAGATAAATATGTTAATGTATAATAATTACACAATATACTGGCAAGTCATTATTTTATATAATAGTTTATATGGCGTGTCTGCATTACAGTGATGTTATCAATTCTGGGCCTGCTTGGTTGTTAGGTAACAGGGAAACGCCGTTGCCTTATTTAGTTGTGCGGTATCTACGCTGGCTGGGAAACGTGTTCAGAATCACTGGAGGAACAGATTTGTAAGACTTATCCCTGGTCGGAAAAAGGCTAGCGCGCTGTGTATTTATCTCTCCAGGCTTCAACATGGCGGGGTTCTCAGTACATCCAGCGTAGATTGGCTTTGAAGGGAAAAGTAAGCACAGCTTCACGAACGCGATAGCGCCTGTCAGGAAAGTAGGTCAACTCGTTCATTGTGCTGGAGGCTTTGTGCTGAACCAATCAAAGCGCGAGAATTCTAAATTGGACGCTGTGATTGGCTGACGGTAGGCAGCTGACTCATCACACGACTGGCGTTGAATACTCGAGACTGTTTTACATTTGTGAGGCACCGGACTATCTTTCAGCCTGCAAAGAGATAAAGAACATTTGGATGTGTTTATTTTGCAAATTGATTGCATTTTAGCACGTGTAAACTGTATACAGCGCATATCTAAATTTAAATACCTCTTATGGTTTACATTATGGGAAATTTGCAAATAAACATAATCATAAGCGATGCAGCTCGTCAGATTTCATTAAGTGATACAAGTCGACTGGCGCTGTTCTCGACAGCTGCACCGGGAACAAGGAACAAATCAGCAAATTGCGGTAATTACATTAACAACTGCGTGACTGGTATCTTGCGCAGTTGTTGTCGGTTTGGAATAAATGTTACGTATGTGATGTACGTTTGATTGGTCGAATGTGTCTCAATTCAACTTCATTCTAATTACTGTGTAAAATTAGCGACCAGACATTACTTTGCGAAGCGGCGTGATTTTAGTTAGAAAACAAAGAGTTTGGTAACAAAAGAAAGCCCGTTTTGATATTTTTCAGTAAGTCCATCTACACAACGCCTAAAATTGCATAGACGTGCATTCTGGTGCATTCTTACATACTGGTCGAAAATCATCTTTAATCAACATTCTCTTTATTATTTCATGTACTCCACGATGCTTCATATGGACAATATAAACGAAAATGTTAATTTCCCTCTATTAGCCAAAGTAAAACATATTCTAAAGAAATAGGTTTAAATTACATATGGTTGTCACAAACCGTTCCAAATATAAACTGGTTTAAACAGAAGGTAAAAACGGCCTTGATCGATCAGTTCAAACAAACATGACATGACAGTATGACCCTCTCATCAAAACAAGTTTTTATAGTCTTATTAAAAAAGAACTAGCTATCGAGCCCTACTTGTTGAATATACCTTTTACTTTAAGACGATGGCTTACTAAACTGCGCACGACAAATCACAGACTTGCCACTGAAACTGGTCGTTGGTATATTGAAAATATTAATAGAATGTGTACTTTATGCAATGAAGAAATAGGAGATGAATATCATTTTATTCTTTGCTGTAAAGCCTTACAAGATCTTCGAGAAGAATTACTCCCTAAATATTTCTGTCACTATCCTAATAATAATAAATTTGTATACCTTTTAAACTGTAATTATAAGCCATTAGTTATTAGTCTGTGTAAATTCACCAAGAGAGGGTTGTGTCAGCTGTAATAGATATAGATTTAGTATAGATATTAACTCTTTTTGTACAAAGTACATGTATATATTGTAAGTTATATCATATATTATATATTGTATTCCTTTGTATTACTTGTATATTGTATTGTATTTGTATATTCATTTGTAAGTAATTTTCTCTATATCACCATGTGTGATTTAACGAGAAATAGAGATCAGTTCTGTTCTGTTCCTGTTCTGTTCTAAGGTAACCACCACTAAAGTCTTTACGAACAATTGCAATACAAGCAAACGTAAAGAAAACACTGTAAGCTTGGTATTGTGTTGGGTTGGTTAGTATTAATGGGATGATCACTTGTGTATTTTAATAATCCGATAGCAATAACTCATTTAATTGATTGAGAGACCTTTCTCCACACTAAATTTCCTGCTAGAGAAACGAAACCGAAAGTATGACTGGCGTTGAATCATAAATCGAGTTCTGCTATTTTGCAACTTGTGGTAACTAGTCTTTCTTTGATGTGATAAAATAATTTGAAAGTGAAACTTGTTGAGTTATTAATTTGAGCTGTCAAACTTCTGTAAAATACTTAATGTAGATGGTACATACTATTGAAAAATGTTGAATGTAAATGTATTCAAGATGGTTTAGTGAGGTAGTTAATATAGTATATATTATATTGTATAGAGTGATGTAATTTGTATTGGAATTTAAGGAGAGTGAATAGCTCTCCTTAAAGTCTCGAGGAGAGTAAATTTTAGCCCTCCTCCTGTGTTTGTAGCGACCTAATCTGTCAGAAGTTCCCAATAATGGGGTGATCCTTTCACAGGAAATTGTTCCTCGCATAAATGGGTTTTCAGCAATAATTTAAAGCTGTTGACACTCGTAGAGGTGTTTCGTATATCGAAAGATAGTTGATTCCACAGATAGGGAGCTGAATATTCAATTGCCCTCCTGTATCTCTCAAGTCTGATTCGTGGTACTAGGAGTCTGTAGCGGAGGGGAGTGCCTTGGTATATGCTACATGTATTCTGATAAGTGATTATTCTATTCCAGATTGACACCAACAAGACCAGGGGATCTGAAAGAGACATTCAACTTCACAACATGTGATGATCTTCTCAATATAGTAAGAAACCATTTGACGGCCATAGTTGAACCAATCCATACGTTTTATCTAGTCCCATAGGCGTACGAGCCGGAAGGGGGGGGGGGCAGCAGAGTGTCAAGGTTTTTTTTCTACGTTGGTGGTCATTTTTCGGGCAAAAATGGCCCTCCCCCCCCCCCCCCCCCAACTCCGAGGGTGCCCATTCGTTTTTCGGACAAGCAGATCACTGCTCCCCCAACCCCCAACTCCGAAGGTGCCCATACGCCTATATCCAGTCCTAACATGGGGAAATATACTATGTGGTGTATGAGTCGGGGGTAAGGATAACTACAGTACAGTTTTATCGATTCAAGTAAAGTTTGCTGCCATCCGCTTTAATAGTATGTGATATTTTATATTTAATCTATATCCAGATCTTTTGACCTAAACTCCTAGTTTTATAATAACAATCTTACGGCAGGCATTGAAAGTAGTTTGCAATCCGTACAGAGAGTTAAAGCATGGTGTAATTTGCATGTTACCAATATGATATTTAGGGGATACCCATAGTTTCAAGAAGATGTCTCTTCTAGGTTGAATCTTTCTATGAAACGATTTAGCATAACTCTAGAACTATCATGGTCTTGTCACAATGTTTTTAGTGTGACGGTATTCATAAGGAGCGTTCCATTTTACTAATAACTCATTCACAAGGGCAAAATTAAGCACATACACCACAGTCACTGAAAAACATTCAGTCGCTTTATTCCTTCATTCTGACACTTTTGTCTTTGCAGGAATGGCCAGGAGATGTCCCCGGGTTAAAAGACGTCTTTGTCGATTTCTTCACTCCCTACACTCAGTTTGCACATAGAGTGTTGGATGTGATGTCCCTGTCTCTTGGACTGCAGGTAAAGTGGTCGACCACCTTTTGAGAATGGTACAGCTATATTTTAGCTCCAAACACATTGGTGTGTATCTTATAAGTTGAATAGGACCAAGCAGATAGATTACTCAGTTTTAACAATTTTGTTTTCTTTTGTTTTTTTTCTCTTTTTTTTCATGTTTTTGTACAGGCATCTAACAGTTATACAGCAAGTCGTGTTATGAAATATATAACAGACAACATAGGCAGAGTTTTTACAAACAGATTATCAC
>JAUELE010037843.1:0-16087 GCA_031471655.1 Diodora aspera
CTCTATAACACTGTATGTTCTCTATAACACTGTATGTTCTCTATATCACTGTATGTTCTCTATATCACTGTATGTTCTCTATAACACTGTATGTTCTGTTCTAGAACTGATGAACTACAAGCTGACAACTTACGCTGGGAAGCACGAAATAAATTCCTACTACATTAAATTAAATCAGTTACATTATATGCTGTCACTCTTGTATTTATTTTTAAGTGGATATAATTTTCTAACAGACCATTGTGTTCCTGCAGCTGCACTTCACTGAGCTATCCATGGTCTTGCCATTTTATAGCCGTGTCTTTTATGAAAAATATAAATTGCCTGTCAGTCAGACTGCAATAACATGTACATAACTCTATAGATAAGCAAATGAAGTAAGGAAGTACCTTTACACCAATTAATTTGAAATAATGTTACAACAGTTTGAAATGATTTAGAAAGAAGAATATTTATTTTAAAAATCTCTTCGTCGACAGTTTGAAAGAGAGTACACGCACTTGCGGACACAAATAAGATATATACGACGCATTTATTGTATCAAAAAATGCGAGAACATGTTTTATGTTTTGCGTCGTGCATTTTAAAACAAAGCTATCGTTATCGATGTTTGCAGTATTACGTATGTATGATATATGTCATTAAAGAATGTTGATTTCACCCGACTTGAAAGATCTTTGAGCTTGATTTAAATTCGAGAGCTAATTCACTGTTGACAACTCGTGAGCGAGGGAAAGGTCAGACAGGTTTTAGTTTATGACTGTGAGGTATGTGTTGACCTTGAAGAAAGTCTACTCTAGCTGTTAAATAAGCAGGTTTGATGTACACGTTCAACTGAGAACTGGGTTTAATTACAGACGTGATACATGGCGACATATAACCCTTTTTATCTGTACTGTTGTCCAAAAGAAACGATATTCCAAGATTTTAAAATACGATCGAAGTAAAATAAATAAATGATACATAGTAATAGATATTTATTCACGAAAGTGTTGTTTTAGCATGACGGAGCTAAATGACAATCCATGACAGCAGAGAATTGTTGATGAATAGTAATAGTAAAACTGAAAATGTCAACTTCGTTCATCATGTAAATATAACTGTTTCATCTTTGTTAAAGGTATTCATATTTTTTCGAATGTATAGTTACAGTTTTATTGTCATTCCATAAATGCTGAATGTGTGAGTGATGTGTGATATTAAATCATCTGTGTCGCTGGTTTCCTGTCAGAGTGTGAACACACTAACGTCCAACTGGAACTGTGCCAAGACGTTCAGAGACGACTGAAGAGAAGCAGACAACTATTGGCTATTTTCAGAGATATGTATTCAAGAGAGGGTTGTTTCAGCAGGATGTGGACTAGATGAAACTCCGCGAAAGTACGAACCGTTTTGATGAACAGTGACATAAAGATAGCAGCGTGACAAGCGGTGCACCCATTTAATTAGACTGACTGCAGTCTCTGATATTTATTATTCTGTCTTCTTTTTGTATTTTGCGCAGAATATATATTTATTGTAGAGAGCCTTGTGTCTCCTCGTCCGAATTCTGTAATCAGCTATCCCTAGACATGCATTTTTATAGACTTGCCAAGTCTCTTAAGAAAAAAATTACAGGGTCTGTCAAACAGACTATCATCTCGTCTGTATCGTTTCCTTTTTGACGTAAGTATTTGACGGTACTAAGATATGCTCAGGGCCCTGTTTCACAAAACGATTTTAATTAAGATCAATCTTAGCGACTCGGTTAGTTTTAAAATCCAACGTAACAAACATGTGTCCATATTTCTCAACACCATCTAGGGGTGACTTTAGGACATGCTGTACAGCTGCAAATTGTGTTGTCAACTAAGACGATGGTTAAAGCGTGGTTAAAAAATGGATCAACTTAGCGCTAAGATCGCTTTGTGAAACAGGGTCAAGGAGAGAATGGAGTTTATTGTACTGCTTTCCATTTCCCAAATTGCACAAAAACAAATATCACATTCTGGTTACTTTCCTTAGTAAGAATATTATGCCCCCACCCACCCCATTCCCTGACCCCAGGCCACGAAGATAACGAAAAATAAAATAAAATAAATAAAACGTTAATTATTATTATTATTTTAAATAAATCATTTACATAAAAAACAAAATAAACAGAATAAAATAGACAAGAAACAAAACATAGTTAAATAAAATAAATAGCAAATAAAATAAAAAGTACAATCGTATTTTTTTTCGTTAAGTGGTTTTACAAACAAACATTCAGTAATAATTTTGGTTGTGAAATAAGCGACATTCCATGTAGGCATACGCGATGATCGGGACAACGTAACTATTGCAATACCTGTACTTTATTTCGAAGAAACCATCGTGTTTCTTTGAAGTCGTTCAAACGTTATCTTGTGTGTCCATTTCAAGTACATAGTTGAATAAGCAATGTCCGCGTGTTATTCATATAGTTACCTTTGTCATGTCTGACTGCGCAGACTTCTGACATTTCTATGAACGAATGATTTATGGTTGAAATGCTAATGGATAATTTACTGCATTCAAGGAGGGTCGTGGGTTGCATGTACATTTAGGATTTTCTAAAACGCACTTGACCTAGATTGATGTATTTTCTTGCAGGGCGTCGCTTGTGCACATACACTTGACATGATTAACTTAGATCAGTTTCCGTTTTAATCCGAATCTACATCTCAGTCTTGCTCATTAGATTGAGGATGTACTAACCAACTTTATAAGGGAATACGCATGCGCATTAAAGTACACCATATACGAATAATTTTAGTGTATAATCAGACGAATATCGTTGAATATGGATGAAAATGATTATCAAAGACTGTTTACCTGTGTATTGCGTGAGTGTGCGCGCGTATCAGTGTATGTATACATGCATGCATGTTTCAACACTGACATAAAAGAAGAAGGTTGTAAGCGGATTATTGACTCAGTGGTTTAACCTTTAATCTATATCTGTGTTACATACTGGAAACCACATGTACATTTGTTGTAAGCAAAGATGTAAGGAGAATAGTCTACTGTGTGAACTTCGGACAAGATGCTCCACTCGCAGATAGTCTTCTGTCACGCGACATCAAACCGGGCCTTGATCCGCGAGCTGTGACTGCAAACATGCATAATATGCATTTGATTGTCCACGTATGAGTTGATAGGCGTCTCGCCTTAACCACAATTAATTAATGCTTCAGGTCCATTTAAATATTTCGTCTTCTTCATTAATGTTATTTGCGTTGATATGCGTCTCATGTTAATCACCAGAACAAATTACTTGATTATTTGCTCTTTCTAAAATATTTCTTCTTCTTCTTCCTCTTCTCCTTCTTCAATATTATCAGTTGAGTCGAGTATGCGTCGCTCGGTTTGTCTACATCCCAATGTGCCTAGACTAAACAAGTGGGTCTTCTGGGATACCCCTTTTGAATAAATGAGCATGTCCAATTAAGTCTGGTGAGAACCTATTGATAAATGGGTGATATTTATAATATGCTTCTTCTTCTTCTTGCTGTTGTTGATGTTAATATATATAATATAATACCAGAGACCATTTTCTGATTATATTAAATCTAGAGACCATTTCATCAGTATTATTGGGACAACTCGCCCCAGAGAATTCAAGTACGAGGTTTCGACTTGAAATGTCAACACACAGTTCAAAATCCTGCCCGAATACATCCGTGAAGGAAGGATGCGCACGTCGTGCTGCATGTATTCTATTCTGAACAACATTTACCGTGGCTAATTATGTGCAAATTGAAGAAAAGTATGATTCTCCTGTGACAAACATTTTTACAAATGCAATTTATCACACTGGATATCATCTGAAACTCGAGTTGTAAGGTGAAAGTTTATTGGTAGAATTCTATCCGCTGACAATCAATATATGATAAGTTTAAGTCACTGGCATGTACAGAATAACGTTCAAGCTGTTACTGTTGGACTTCATATTTTCACTCTGATATTCAACAGTCAATTCGGAATACGATTATTTTCTGTATGAACCAACAACAAATCAGCTGAATACGTGGTGTCAGAAGCTGAAACATCTACTGACCAAGCTGTCACTGGAATATTTTACCGCCGACAGAAATCAACTTGAGGTGTAGACTGTTGTCACAACCCGATAAAACATGTGAAACCGAACATCTTTTATACCCGAAGCACAGCTAGGAAAGGCAATGTAGTCCTAAAAATACTAACCGACTTCTGATGTTACATATACATGTACATGTAATTCAGAAACTTTACAGCCTGAGGGTTTTGAAAAAGTTTACATTTGGTGTAATGTCATATGTGAAGCATTTAAACATATTGATAATTAGGGCTGGCATAGGCCTATATATATTGTGTCTTTAAGTGAAAATAATTTTATATTTTCCGACCATTTTGAAATACAACATTAGGTGGTGATATGAAAGAACAATCGAATTTTATGATAATCGTAACTCAAAATAAGGAGTTGTTGCTTAACGTGTAATGCATGTAAAAATAGATTAATCGAAGCAAAGAGTAGGGTTTGAATTTGGTGTGATAAATTATATTATTGACAGCAATATCGTACTGAAGTTCTGTGAATCAAATTCAATAGACATCGTTTATCATCTTTAGAATGTGAACATGAGGATTCGTTTCAGTTATATTCCAAACTAAAATTCAAAATTTAAATTCAGGTAATCTGAGTTACCCAGTCGTGTGGAGCCTCATTTCCATGTCCACAGTTTGAAATTCAAGCGCAACGTTTAAAATGTCACGTGACTAATGTAGCATGCGGTACATCATGTGTCACGTGACCTATCTTGAATGCGCTATGTGGGCTACCGGCAACAGTCGGTTCAGCTGTTAAGGTCGTAAATGTGTAATAAAAAACAACGCATTTTAACGGATTCAGTAGAAGCTCTGAAATTTGCCTCGACATTTAAAGCGCGCTTTATCAGTTTCATGGCGTTTACTCCCGCTTTTAAATGTCATTAACGGAGCAATTTAAAGGTGCGTTTCCCGAAACGATATTAAAAAGAACTCGCTCGAACCTGTGGATACAAAACGAAACATGTCATTACGCCCTGTGCACTTGTAAACGATACGTTTTAGGCTTCAACGTTCAGTTTAGTAGATTCTATTGAACTTAGTGTGCTCGATCCCTTAAATCTGGCAAGCGCTGGGACAATCTCTCACTCTCTCTCTCCGACAAAGCTGTAAATTGCTCCATTTGTATATAATTTCGTATCATTTCAAAGATTTAATCATGTAAGTGCGGAAATTAGCTGGGTCGCACCAAATGCTACAGATACTGTTTAAACAACGCGAGAATACGATCTGTGGACCCTAGTCTGTCATCCAGACCCTCAAGGTTAATCATACACAAGTATACAGTCAAGATAGTTTCCCAGTCTAGATAGATGCAACTTGTGAGCAGACTTTCTGGGATCTTATTCATTTTATTACAAAAAATGTATTGTTTCAGTTTCATAAAAAAAATTAGAAATATTAATTTTACTTCAGAGACTATATTTTAGTAAACTTGGACCCTTATAATAGAATTTAAAATCCTGTATCTGCTGCGGAATGATATCGAAGAGGATGGACCTGTCAAGAGAAATTGACATACGAATTAACTTAAAGTGTTAATACTTCTCAAACTGGTGAGCTTGTGCACCTTATACTCCAGTTTTGATCGTGAGCGTCTTCACACATCACAGCTCTGTGAAACTAGTCGCAACGTTCCACAAGCCTTTGGTTTTCCCACCCTATCTATCCGTCCGTCCGTCTGTCGACCTTAGACTAACATTTAGTACCAGAAACAAGCTTTAATCTACAAAATTATCATCATAATACCCAAAAAATAATAACCTCAGAAACGGTGCCCAGAGAGATTCCTAATTTCTGGAACTGAGAATTCCTAGACTTGCTAAATATCTAGACTTGGACAGGCCCTATTTTCTTTGTATGCTCTAGGGTCTGGGAGACAGAATATATCGATCTGTGTGACATAAGAAGTGGACAGATGGACAGAAGTGACTGGTGACAATTGTTCTCTGCTCAAAATCATAAAGAGAAGTAACCAATTCAACCAAGTTAGAGTTACACTATGTGTACACTTGTTTGAACTAAAGTGGAAAATGTGCATCAGCAGTTAGAAAAAGACACACTTCTAAACGCTCAACACTACATGTTTGGATTCAACAGGTGTTAGTACATTTATTAAAATGATAAGGTGCAGTATAATGTGGGCCATGCTACGTTAACATTCTTTGGGTCTTTACATGGATGTAGATTAATATGACACTGACAAAATGGCAACCGGAAACTATTGCTCTGAGAGAATCCGAAAATAATGACACGACCTGACTCTAATGTAGGAATTTTTGAACTATAATGTTGTATGTGCATTAGAAAGCATATATATGTGTGCATGTGAGGATGATATGAACCACATGTCAATCTACGCAGTTGAAACATGCACACTGACTGAAGAACGGAAGTATAAAGACACACTTTTACTTTTGTATGGTTTACAGTTGATGTTATTTACTTCAGATAGATAGCACCATGCCTACTTCGCGTTCGGGAGCACGTATCCAATTTTAAGTCTCGTCGACACAGACAAGGGACAGTACCGTAAACCATACACAGCCTCACATGACGCTAGATCATCAAACTCAGTGTTCTCACTGGAAAGCTGTATGCATATATTTCTGTCAAAAGGGTTTTCTAGTCATTCAGAAAGTCAAGTCGTTCTGAACGTGCATGTGCAGTGATTGGCCGTAAACAACTTGAGACGCCGGAAAAACACGAGCATTTCCGAGCTGGAGGGAAATGCAGACAGCCGTTACATTCCAGTTTGGTGTCTGTTCATCCGGTCATAAATACGGGCCGCATGAACTAGAAATGACACTGTTTGAAAGAGCTTTTCGTGCACACATGACACTGTTTGAAAGCGCTTTTCATGAACAAATGACACTGTGTGATAGGATTTTTCATGCACAAATCACACTGTTTGAAAGGGTTTTTCATGCACAAATGACACTGTTTGAAAGGGTTTTTCATGCACACATGACACTGTTTGGAAGGGTTTTTCATGCACAAATGACACTGTTTGATAGGGTTTTTCATGCACAAATGACACTGTTTAAAAGCGTTTTCATGCACACATGACACTGTTTAAAAGCGTTTTCATGCACACATGACACTGTTTGAAAGGGATTTTCGTGCACAAATGACACTGTTTAAAAGCGTTTTCATGCACACATGACCCTGTTTGAAAGGGCTTTTCATGCACAAATGACAGTGTTTGATAGGATGTTCATGCACACATCACACTGTTTGAAAGGGCTTTTCATGCACAAATGACACTGTTTGAAAGGGCTTTTCATGCACACATGACACTGTTTGAAAGGGCTTTTCATGCACAAAATGACACTGTTTGAAAGGGCTTTTCATGCACAAATGACATTGTTTGAAAGGGTTTTTTTATGCACAAATGACTGTTTGAAAGAACTTTTCATGCACAAATAACACTGTTTGAAAGGGTTTTTCATGCAAAAATGAGACTGTTTGAAAGGCTTTGTCATGCACAAATAATACTTTTTGAAAGGGCTTTTCATGCACGAATCACACCGTTGTAAAAGTTTTTTCATGCACATATGACATTGTTTGAAAGGGCTTTTCAAGCACAAATGACACTGTTTGAAAGGGTTTTTCATGCACAAATGACATTGTTTGATAGGGCTTTTCATGCACAATTGACACTGTTTGAAAGGGCTTTACATGCCCAAATGACACTGTTTGAAAGGCTTTTCATGCACAAATGACACTGTTTGAACGGGCTTTTCATGCACAAATGACACTGTTTGAAAGGGTTTTCGTGCACAAATATCACTGTTTGAAATGGTTTTTCATGCACAAATTACATTGTTGTAAATGAGTTTTCATGCACAAAAGACATTGTTTGAAAGGGCTTTTCATGCACAAATCTCACTGTCTGAAAGGGTTTTTCATACACAAATAACACTGTTTGAAAGGGCTTTACATGCACAAATGACACTGTTTGAAAGGGTTTTTCATGCACAAATAACACTGTGTGAAAGGGTTTTTCATGCACAAATGACATTGTTTGAAAGGGCTTTTTATGCACAAAATGACACTGCTTGAAAGAACCTTTCATGCACAAATAACACTGTTTGAAAGGGGTTTTCATGCACAAATCACACTGTTTGAAAGAACTTTTCGTGCACAAATGACACTGTTTGAAAGGGCGTTACATGCACAAATGACACTGTTTGAAAGGGTTTTTCATGCACAAATCACACTGTTGTAAAGGATTTTTCATGCAGATTTGAGCATTTGATTTCACCTCTTGCATCATTCAATATAATTTAAAAGCAACCATGACATGCTTGAATATAACAAGTTCGTTAGTCAACATTGCTTTATTTTTACCCTGTGTTGGAAATAATCTAATTACATGTATACATAATAGCT
Source organism: Diodora aspera (assembly GCA_031471655.1). Lineage (NCBI taxonomy): Eukaryota > Metazoa > Mollusca > Gastropoda > Lepetellida > Fissurellidae > Diodora > Diodora aspera. The sequence goes on from JAUELE010037843.1 coordinate 8,485, forward strand.
CTTGAACTTTACAATGGTTTATTGTTTGTGGCCAAATTATTTCCTGGTTTTGTAATGTTTGAATGTGCTGTCTAATCGGATGCTCACAGGAAGGGTGATTGGAAACGAAGCTGAAATTGGAGCTGTATAGTGAGTTCACAGTCCACGCTAAAAACAATTACCGTATTTCCTCTACCGAGCTTCGGTTATGAGACTTTTCACGTACGCGCCGGACCTCTAATAAACGCCGGATTGTCTAACCAAAAATAATGTATCTTTGTATAACTACACAAGGCATCATGGCTCTTCTTTAACAATGCGGTTATAGTGTGCATGAAAGATAATAATAATAATAATAATGTAGAAGTTTTATATAACGCTTCATCTCCTGGGAGCTTAAGGCGCTTTACATAAAATGTGAGAATAAATAATGTGGGAGAAGAAGGTTATTGTTGAAAAAGATAAGTTTTAAGAGCAACTTACCGCGTGAGGAGTCGCAGCCGCATTAATTGAAACATAGCTTTAGTAGGTTGTACAGTGAGAAGCCACGTATTAGCTGGTTTTACAATAATTATTAGAGATAAACCTGCTCTGTTCTCACTTGACAAATGGTGTTTCGTTGATTCGATACCATAATATGATGGTTACTGTCGCTTGAAACTGACCCCAAGAATGTCAGATAGAAATCCAGTTATAATAATAATAATACTACTACTACTAATAATAATAATATTAAGTCTTGTAAAGCGCTAAATCCAGGTTTATATAGCTTGCTCAAGGCTCGATTATAGTTCGATAATATATATACTATTTACTATACCAAATGATTTCAATTATTTTCTCTTTCGTTTTGATGTCATAGTTGATTCAAAGGATGCTTGGGTTTCAATGAGTGTAATTTGATTGACATCATGTCATTGATAAAACTTCCTAATCTTGCAGGGATATCTCTTGCACATCTAACGTTTTGTGAATTAATTCAGTGGTCTCTCAAAAATCATGGCATCGTTTCTGTTGCACGTCAGTATAGTTGCTGAGCATTGTGGTTTTCAGTTAACAGTGGTGTTTTGTTTCCTAACTTACGGTGCACTCGGAGAATATTATGTCTATTTTGTATCCTAATTTTCGGATGTAATCGGTGAATATGAACTTTTGCATCTCAACCAATTTTTTACCGGATGTGTTCGGCGAATGTTTTATGCATTTCGTTTCCCAATTTAAGGGAGCAGTCGAGTAGTTTCTTTCCTGATGTTCATACGGATGTACGCGGTAAATATTACATGCGTATTGGTTTCGTGTGTACTCAGTGAATATTATATGCATATTTATTTCTTTATTTTCGGGAGTCACTCGGAACATATTATACATGCATTTTGTTTTCTAACCTACGGGTGTACTCAATGAATATTATATGCATTTTGTTTCCTTATTTACGGGTCTACTCAATAAATGTGTTATGCATTTTGTTTCCTAATTTACGGGTCTATTAAATGAATATTATATGCATATTGTTTCCTAATATACTGGTGTATTCAGTAAATATTCTATGCATTTTGTTTCCTAATTTACGGGCGTATTCAATACATATTATATGATTGTTGGTTCTTAATATACGGGTGTATTCAATGAATATCATATACTATATGCTTCCTAATTTACGGGTGTATCCAGTAAATATTCTATGCATTTTGTTCCGTATTTTACAGGCGTATTATGCATTTTGGTTTTTAATATACGGGTGTATTCAACGAATATTATATACATTATGTTTCCTACTTTACAGGTGTATTCAGTAAATATTATATGCATTTTGTTTCCTAATTTACGGGCTTATTATGCATTTTGGTTCTTAATATACGGGTGTATTCAACGAATATTATATACATTATGTTTCCTAATTTACAGGTGTATTCAGTAAATATTATATGCATTTTGTTTCCTAATTTACGGACGTATTATGCATTTTGGTTCTTAATATACGGGTGTATTCAACGAATATTATATACATTATGTTCCCTAATTTACGGGTGTATTCAGTAAATATTTTATGCATTTTGTTTCGTATTTTACGGGTGTATTCAATAAATATTATATGCATTTTGTTTCGTAATTTAGGGGTGTATTCAGTAAATATTATATGCATTTTGATTCGTATTTTACGGGTGTATTCAATAAATATGATATGCATTTTGTTTCATAATTTACGGTTGTATCCAATACATATTATATGCATTTTGATTCCTTATTTACGGTTGTATTCAATACATATTATATGCATTTTGATTCCTTATTTACGGGTGTGTTCAATAGATATTATACGTACGTTGTTTCCTAATTTACAAGTGTACTCGCAGAATATTATGTGCATGTATTTCTTATTGCCGAGTGTCCTCAAAAAAAGTGGCAAGAATACTTATACATGTTGACCAGTTAATGAGGCGCAGTGCGGTACGTATACGGACCACATATCAGTGGAGAGCTCTTCTAAACACCCACCCTTCATCCAGCCTTCTCACCTCTGAATATGACTGATATACATCGCGGAAGACGGGAACCCGTTTATAATCGAGAGCTGTAGAGTCACGTGACCAACTATATTAATTATGAAATGATTTGAATTATCGGAAAACTATTTCCGGAAATGTATTTCGTCTCACTCGACTCCCCGAGCATCTAATAAAATAACGAATTAATCTCAAATCGATTGTGGAATAATTTCCCCGAAGTTTATTGCGATCACATGTTGGATAAGTATAGCGGGAACAAAATGACTTTAATTAAATGTATTATTTATCAGCTAGATAAACACATCCGGGTGATTTATTTATTTAGCTGAGATCCGTTCTAAACAACTATCATAAATATTTTTATTATCAATTTTAGCTATTGTCGACTATCCGATAAAAATATTAATTTCTTTTCCAGCAAATGATGTTATAGGATGCATGTACAAGGAGTGAGGCCTGGAAATACATGTGTTGTGGCGTCACTGATGGTGGAGAGAGAGATGCAGTCACACTGGGTGACACCATCCCAGGGGGGGGGACAAGAAACTGATGATCTGTACACCTATTATTTATTTGAATTTAAAGGTGTGGGGCTAGCGTTTGGAGTAATGATTTTATACGGTCTGATACTGCAGACTGTGGTGGTGGTGATTTACCGCCGCGGGTACCTCACTTCCTCTAAGTAGTAACGTTCCTGTATCGTGGAATGGAATGAAAATTTATATTGAGAGAGAGAGAGCATCTATATAGTGAGTTAAGATCAATGGTTTTAGTATAGAGATGGTTGTTTCATATGCAAATCACGAATTTCAACCATAGTGAAATCCGGGTAAAATATGTTCCAAATATGTCAACAAATATATATATCTATCAGATATTTTCTGAGACGGGACTTTTCAGACTACATGAATATGTATTAAGAAAAGATAAAAGCTGAGTTCTCAAATGAGTTCATGAAATAAATAAAATTATTTTCCACTAACAGATCCTGTATACGAAATATGAGGCAAAAACTGGAAAATAATTAAATATGCAAGATATAATGTTGCCAGGATATATGTAACTAATGTTTAAACTATTGTGTACAGCGCATTTTCAAGATTAATTCAGCCATGCAAAATGAGGGTTAAGAAACTCTCAACATTCGTCCATTTGTATTTATTTATTGTGTGTATATATATGTGTGTAAATAAGGACAGAGTATTACTCTTCTAAGGATCCATTTACTTTACCACCTCCGCCTGCAAAAAGGTGTATCACATGGTTTTCTATAGCGTAAAACGGGATCATATTTTCTAGTGACATATCTAGGCAAACAACTAGTTGTTTTAAATCCTCGTGAAATACAAATATCAATCTGTCTCTCAGACCCTACAGCATAAAAAGAAAATGCAGCATGCCCAAGCCTAGATATTTAGTAAGTCTAGGAGTTATCAGCTTTAGGAATATCCCTGGGCTCCTTTTCTGCTTTTAGTATTTTAATATTTTAAGTAAATAATTTTTGTAGATTAAACTTATTTCTGGGACTATATGTTAGTCTATACAAATATAGACTCTCTGAGCTTCTGTATTAACATAGAATATGATGTAGACGTATTAGCAAAACAAACACTCAATTGTATTCATACTTTCTAATCTACCTATGAATTTAAAAATACGATAAAATCACGTGTACCTGTTAATTACTTCATTAAACAATAATTTCCTTTACGCCGACGAACCACCTACGTTACCTGTTAATTTTAGATGGTTAGTCAAATATAACCAAGGAAATCCATTCTGAAGTGAACCATTAAAGTGGCCATTTACGACAATTCAGGATAATTATCAATGGACGGCACATGTTTTTGATGAACGTTTTCAATTTATTTATTTTGTCCTGTCTTTTCTAATTTATTTTTAAAGCAATTTTTCAAGTGTGCATTTTCTTTTGCCCATCAGTATATAAAAACATATTTAATATATTCGCGTCAGGGCAGGTTTCTTCCTGAAAGATCTTATCTTTAATTACATCCGAGCGATATACCAACCATATAAGTTTATGCCCATATTTTATCTCTTTATGAACACAAAGAATTAATTGCATTTTCAGGATACAATAAATCTTCTATACCACTTTGCAACATTGCGTAGTCGTATAAGTATTATATGCAATTTTATATTTTTAAACTGTCTATGAGCGTAATAAAGGAGATTTATGGGCTAGGGGTATATATAAGTGAACAGCCGCGGTCGGAACAACTGAGAAGCCTGAGGCGGTCTTTGTTCAATGGTTGTAGATTTACATATTTATTACAGGGCATCTCCATACGCGTCCTGACATGTAGTCGTGTCTATTTCAGTGGTAGATTGACACAGCCTGGTATGTGGCTGGCACGATTACATGTATATACCACATGCTCCACAACAAATCTGAATATCTGTCTTTCAGTGTTCAAGGGCTGACAAACGCGACAGGTATCCGAAAAGGGGGGGGGGGGGGTCACTGAGGGCAAACGCCTTCTTCAGCTTGCCAAGCTCTTTTCTTTTCATTTTTTTTCTGCGCCAAGTCAAATATCAGTTAAAAACTCGAGAATTGGGCTGAAATTGAACCCTTTTGCATGTTTAGATTCTTTTAAATGTTCTGGGAGAGCATCCTGTACCTACTAGAAAATGATACCACCTCCCTTCACACAAACCCTTGAAGCCGGCCTGGAAACAAGGAGACTTATTTGAAATGTTGCTCGGATTTCCTTAAAACATTCGTAGAAGAGGATAACAATTCTGAAAACGCCCCTAAGATTACAAACAGAAGATGACCTTTGAAATGTATCCCTTCGTATGTAATTTCCGTAGTCAGATATCAAATTAGATCCGATCCATCGACGATTTTGAGACAATTATGTGAGAATTTAATAACTAGCATATAGTTAAAAAGTTATTTGAAAATTATATAAACTTGCGTGGCGATATCTTTGATAATGTGGCTGTTAAAACATACCGTATCGTGAATGCGGTGTCAGTAAACTTTAAGCCAAGTTGTGCAATCGTCAAATGTTCTCTCGTCAACAAACAATAACTCTTCTGCATAATGTTAACATTATTTACTTTTAGCATATATGTGCTTTCATAAATGGTCTCTCATAATTCTATAAGAATGGCTTTGTACATTATATGTTATTTGTTTCATTGATTATTGTACATGTATATGTATGTTTGTACAGAAGTGAGACCCTAATAAACAAGTGTCTGTCTGTCTGTCTGTCTACAGCGTAGAATCGGTGTATGCATCACAAGTCTAAATCATATTAAAATATCCAAATTGTGTTTGTTTCCGCATTCCTGGGATTCCAATGTCAGCTCCTCATTCACGTATAAGTGTATCAGTCACGTATAAAGTAAATCTAGTTTGAAAAATATTATGGTGTCTGATATCGAACCAGGTATAGACTTGCATCGTTGCAAGACTCTGCCGCATGTTTACCATACATAACGTAAGTAAAATTTAGCAAGTCCAGCTACCAACGCAGTATGGTATATGTGAACGTATCCCCTAAGTAGATGAAGTTGTCATCTATCATATACGTATAGATGTTTGTAGATTGCGTGTTCACTGTGGCTCAGCACTGATACGCTTCCATACATTAGAATAATTGTTTTTGCAAATATTGGAAACTGTTCTCGGAGCTGTGACCGAAACACTTAAAATAAAAACATGAAACAAAGAAGAAACGTTTTTTCCACCAGAGCATCGGCAGGCACGCGATGATGACATGGCCGCCATGTGCGCGCTCGCATGCGTTGCTGACTTGGAAAACAGTTTAGTTTTTTGGTTAATTTATATTTCGACTAACATTTTCATCAACCAAATAGGGACTATTTTTCTTGTGGCTTATCAGTTTCAATGCAGCTAGATATGACTTCTTAGGCATTTCGTGCATATAAATTTGATTTGCCCGTTCTTTAAACTTGGATGCGTGGTCAACCTCAATTTTTCTTTAAAAAAACCCACCAACCTTTGGAACGATAAATATACATAACATTATGTGCATACGGCGAATAATGCACAACAGATTAGTATATTTGTCGGTTAAGCAGCCTCTTGAATCTATTTTCTGACACCTCTGTCAGATATTTGAAAAAAAACCCCAATGCATTATGATTTACCTTATACTGATACTTTACATCCAAACTGCTCAAATCTTAATTGTTATAGAGTTAAGCTCAACTTCTAAATATGGCCTGTATGTCGTGTGTTTTTAATTCTGAACTGGGATATCAGACATACGCGAGATACTGGGTTAATCTTAATAGATCATTTATTCAAATACTTTTACTCATGTTACACGTGACTGAGTGGTGAACGTAATAGCCAGGTGATGCATTCGAATAGCTCAACAATTGTAGCCAACGATTGTAGCCAACGATTGAAGCCAACGATAGCTCAATATGCGGACAATAGCAAAACTGTTTATTAGCTGTATTATGTCGCAAAGGAGACCATTTACCGGCGACAAAGCCAAAATATGCAGGATGAAACGAAACAAGTTGAAGTGTTTTGTTAGCATATACCGTACGGTCAGAGTATTGGCAAACACTTATTCTTTGACAACTTATCCATCCCCTGACAAAAAACTGCAGTTCTTTTTATTATTTTATTTCTACTGAAGAGGAGTCTTTTATCACGTGGTGTTTGCAAAGGATAAAGTAAACTAGACTTGCCTACACCTTGACAGCTCAGCGCAGCGGTATAAGTGAAATCTGGGTACGTGGTTAAATTCATTATTGTCTATTTAAAAACAACAACAATTAATGGACATGATAGTTATGCATTGAAACATGTACCTATCACGATTGATTGACAAAATATGAAACAAGTTTGCCACTTGTACATGATCGTCTTTTGTTAGTAAATCTTGTGTCCCCCGGGGCAATTTTAAATTTTATGAACAACTGAAAACGTGCTGTTTGATCCACATTTTTACGTTACACGTTATATCGGTTATTGTAAATACTGTACATGCATATATACTGACGTCCAAAAGAAAGTATACCAAATGATTTCGTCTTTATGCCATAGTTGATCAAAAGGATGCTTGGATTTCGGTGAGTGTAATTTGATTGACATCATCTCATTG
>JAUELE010038063.1:4803-16085 GCA_031471655.1 Diodora aspera
CATCTCTAACGTGTAAACTTGATCGTAAGTGATTTCAAATTACTTTAAAACCTTTAGCTACAAAGGAATGTAAAAAGCCACAAACTTTTAAGATTGTGTGTAAAGGTGTTTGTTTAACAGTTTAATGTCTGACTGTCCATAGCAAGGGCTCGATAAGCTTTTAAGCACTCGCATCGGTCTTCGCATCCATATCAGATGATGCCAAGACCCAACAAACAGACAGCACTACAAAAATAGACCGAAAAGTCTGTCTCTAGATTGTGTTGTAATGTATTTTTGTGATTTTAAATTTTCAGTTTTGCTGTGCCAATGGATTCTGTCTCTAGATTGAAAATTGAAAATCACAAAAATATATTAAAGCACAATCTAGAAACAGATTTTTCGGTCTATACAAAAAGAGAGTTGCCAATGATGGTGATTCATGTGATGATGATACCAACTTCATATCAGGACGTTTTGTTTAACATACATTATTGTACTTAATGCTTAAACTTATTTCTTACTTTCTACTGTCACTTTAAAAAAACATGGATTCCTGGCCACATTTCCAACAGAGTCAGTAGCTTCGTACTCCACTATGTGCTCCCCTTCGTCGAAATAGCTTCCCCAAGGCTTGGCAGACTTCAGCGTCACGTTGACAGTTTTGTTTGTTGGTGGATCTACAGCGACGACTCTAGGCCACGTGACGTTTGCCTGTTTTATGCTCCGCTCACTGAAGAAGGTCAGGTTGAGAGGACAACTAGTGAAGATTGGAGGAGTATCATCTGAAGAGGAGCAGAAAAGCAATATGAAAAATACAGGCATTAACAGATACAGAGTCATAGCTAGTCGAAGGTCTTTAAACCAATTATTTAGATTGCAAATCAATCACTGCACCAACGAACAGGAACTTTCTACAAGGAGAATGCCTGCAGGTGCTTCTGAGCCAGCTCCGTTTTCCATCAAATCAATACACGGGATGTAACCCTACAAGTAGGCCTGCCACTAACACAACCAGCTATCCTGGCGCTGTGCGTTCAGAAAAAAGAAACAATGAAACGTTCAAGAAGAAGACTTCTGAAGGCTGCCCGCCAAGACTGAATGCGCCTGTTATGGACTTAGTGCTTCATACAGCTCCTGCACAACAACATATGTTTCCACTTCAAAACTTCCCACGAGGATATGGTGCTTCATAAAGCTCCTGAACAACAACATATGTTTCCACTTCAAAACTTCCCACGAGGATATGGTGCTTCATAAAGCTCCTGCACAACAACATATGTTTCCACTTCAAAACTTCCCACGAGGACTTAGTGCCCTCATACAGATCCTGCACAAACATCTTTAGAAACATTATAGTATTCTCCCTGACCCCTACCGTCGAATTCCCCATCCCCGACTTTTACCTCTCAAACGGCTTCTAGTTGGCGTAACGACTCGCCAGCCCGATCATGATATCCTTGTACAGCTCGGTAGCAGCAATGTGTATTTACAACAGGATGGGGTTAAAATTCAGAAAGTCTGAATACTACCTATACATGGGGCGGACGTAGACCATGTTTGATCAGCCTGGCACGAGATATGTTGAGAACCATTCCCTGGTCGGAACCCGCTATCACAGCGGAGGTAACAGGCATCCAGATAAACAGGCCGGGGCTTCTTGCAGTCATATTTGCCGTTGGCGATGGACGGTGGCGCCGAACAAGGCAAAGCTGTATACAAACATTTAATAACGTAATCAGCTTTTAACTCTCTTAGCAAAGAAACGGAGGAGTGATAGGATAAAATGTTCAACCTAAGAAAATTCGAATATCGTCCTTAACAGAAATCATTAAGAGTAGAATCGCGAAAGGTGTCTCGAAAAACACTTCAAACCGCTCTTCTAGATAACGAATGATAATGCACCACATTTTCACTTAACGAATGATGATATATCATATTTCAGGATAAGGAATAATATTGCTTCTCCAGACAACGAATGATATGGCATTACAAGTCCAGATTTCGACTGATATAAAGCATTGATTTTCAAGATAACGAATAGTAATGCATAACATTTCTAGATAACGAATGAAAATGTATTACATTTCTAGATATGTATTTCAATACATTACATTTTCAGATAGTGAATGATAACGCGTAATATTTCCAGATTATGAATGATAATTATTCAAGTTGCCAGATAACGAATTACCACTATCTTCATGTGATCAATGACAATTTCTGATCGAATTTTCAGACACCCAATAATAACTAATTAGTTTCTAGGATGCCATATGAAAACTAACCGGATCAGAAATTGCAACTGATCATTCGTTTTGAGAACATTCTAAAAAGATGTACTTTGATATTTCGATTACTGTTTTAACATGCTTACTGACCATATCATGTCAGTAAGAACAACAGGATGTTTCCCATTCTCGAAATCCAGGGCATATATGACTCCGCCAACGGTCCGTCATATACCCTGGATGTACCCCTATTCGCCATAGTCGTTTTCTGTGTATGGAAAATCCAAATCTGCTAAATATCGACAACCAATAAATGTCGCATTCACTGCAAGAGAAGTAACTCTTAATAAATGTGAACACATAGCGTTCTTTACTTCGCCGAGCGCTAGGATAGACGCGCTGCATGATTGGACGCAATCTTTCGCTATGAAAGCTTTACTGATAGGTCAGAACGCCCGCCTAGAGACGATCATCGTGAATAAGAGTGATTCCAGGGTATATGATGGACCGTTGGCGTTGTCATACATGCCCTGGATTTCATTGATGGTAAAGAACATGTATAATATATAAATGCAACATAACATTGCAAATGAGTCCCAAAGCCCGAGAAGAGTAGATATGGTGAGGTCCAACATAAGCTCGGCGTAACAGTGACACATGCTCACATTAAGTGTGAACACAATGTTGAAAATAATAGTGAATACCGATGAACGCAACATTGAACACAACATTGAACCTAAATGTTGAAAATAATAATGAGCACAATGTTGAAAAAAGTGATGAATACAATGTTGAACATGATAGTAAACATAATGTTGAAGTGAACACAATGTTGAAAAAAAAACAAGTGACGAATACAATGTTGAAAATAATATTGAACATAATGTTGAAACTAATAGTGAACACAATGCTAAAACAGCGATAAATACAATGTTGAAAATAACAGTGAACATAATGTTGGAAATGAACAAAATGTTGTAACTGATAGTGAACACAATATTGAAATACTGAACACTGCCAGAAATAATAGTGAACACAATCTTGAAAATAACGTGGAACACAATGTTGAAAATGTCATTGAACAGCGAAATGTTTAATGTGTAAACTTAAACTCTGGTGATAAACTGAACAGTTTTACAGGATCCATGGATACTTCAATAAGCGTGTTTCTATTCCAGAGTTATCTCACAAAAGAACTTTTGTTCTTGAACATCGCAGCCTGTGTCGTCATACAGGAGGTCGGCTTACATCTCCATGCATTGATCTATCCCCAGTTTGGTAAATCCGGCGACGACTGAATTGTCTTTGACCCATTTCCATTCACCATCCTTCCCGTCATCCCTTGCGCCGAGATGGTATTCGTTAGCGCCATCTTGAAACATAAAAGCAAAAGTTTGATTTTGGTCCCCAATTGTTGGTTTTCAGAGGTGGTACCAGGAATTCCCCTACGTGAGACAAGTCCCGACAAATCAACAAATTTTCAAATAACACAATAAAATACACACATTTTCTCCGACATTTTTCCCGACGAACTATTATAATCCCAATTCCTACCCATTATCATCATCCATCATCATCATCATCATCATCATCATCAACATCATCATCATCAACAACATCATCATCCATCATTATCATGATCCCCATTCCCACCATCATCATCCATTATCATCCTCCACCACCACCACCACCACCACCATCATCATCATAATCATCTTCATCATCTTCATCATCATCATCATCGTCATCATCATCATCGTCATCATAGTCCCCATTCCCATCCATCATCATCATCATCCACCATCATCATCATCATGATTATCATCATCCATCATGATCATCATATGATCATCATCATAATCATCATCATCGTCATCATCATCATCATCAGCATTATCTCCATTCCCACCCATCATCATTATCCACAATGATCATACATCTTGCTCATCATCATCATCCCTATTCCCATCATCATGATCATAATCATCTCCATTCCCACCCATCATCATCCATCATCATCCATCTTCGTCAGCATCATCCATCTTCATCGTCATCACCATCCATCATCATCCTCGCCATACCCATTCCTACAAATCATCATCCATCATCATCCATCATCATCATCATCATCATCATCATCATCATCATCATCATGTACATTCCCAGCCATCATCATCAATCATGATTATCCATCTTCATCATTATCATCCATCTTCATCGTCATCACCATCCATCATCATCATCATCCCCATTCCAACAAATCATCATCCATCATCATCCAACATCATCATCATCATCATCATCATCATCATCATCTCCATCATGTACATTCCCACCCATCATCATCAATCATGATTATCCATCTTCATCATTATCATCCATCTTCATCATCATCCATCAATCTCTTCATTCTTCTCCTAATCATCATCACCATCATCACCAAAATCACCATCTTCATCATCATCATCATTATTAATCAACAATCACCCATCAAGCATCATCAAGCATCATCAAGCAATCTACTTCCGCAAAAAGGTAGAACGAGGCCCGGGCTAGTAGTGACCTACTACGTCATGGTGGGAGACTACTAGCCCTGGCCTGCTCGATTAATTAGCAGCTGATGACAATCCCAGACAATGGCAGTTGGAGACGCTGAAGCTATTGCAACAGCATTTAGTCATACTCAGTGTTAGCTGTTCACTCACAGGTTATCGTGACTTGCTGACCATGTTTACACAATTAAAGTGTAAAGAAAACAAATTTTCAAATAAAAGGGAAAATTCCATGTCAAGTCACCGACTGAGACAGATCAAAGATCCCGCTTCCTATATCTTGTCACAAAGGAAAGCAATAAAATTATTAACCAACCAATTAGAATCAGACTGTCTCTCTGTTTGCTTTATATGATCCATTGTATTTGTCTTCACATTCTACAGTGGAATGCCCACGGCATAAGCTCCCACGCGCACGAGCTAAACGCTCTAATTAAACTAAAAATAATCAAACCCTACATCATTGCCATGCAGGAAACCTTTCTGCACTCAATACACAAATTCAACATCCAGGGCTACACTGACTCCGAAAAGACAGATCCAAAGAAACGAGAACCGCTGGTGGATTAGCCCTACTCATCCAGGACGACATTCCCCACACGTCCCTGGGCATAAACATACCTAAACTCCAAACAGGCAAAACAGAAAACAGAAAACAAAAACATACGCATAACACAACCTGTTACACCACATGACCTACAAATAATCAAGGCACACATCACAGATAACACAATCCTGCTAGGGGACTTCAATGCAAATCACCCCAGTTAGAGTGTAGAGGATAAGAAAGACGGTCATGGCCGAACCTTCCAAGGTTTTCTTGATGAAAACCACCTCGTCACTTTGAATGATAACTCCCCAACCAGGTAATCACTACAACACAACTCTTTCTCGGCAATAGACCTGGCTCAACAGTCGAACTGGGAGGCCCATGATGATGACTGGGGAAGTGACCACTTTCCCATCATCACTACTATAGGATAGGTCTATATTGAAAGGTCAGAACCCATAAAAAGCCCTCCTACGTTCAACTTTGAACAACAAAGCCGACTGGGGCAAGTTCCACAAATTATGTTCGGACAAACACGTGGAAGCTCTAAATAACCCAAACACAGACAAACACGCAGACAACATAACACAAGCCATCATAAATGCAGCAAAACAATCAATACTATTCAACTCTGCAAATCATAACAAACCAACAGTTCCAGGGTGGTCAAAACAAATACACACGACCCGTAAAAACTGCAATAAAGCCTACAAAAAGGAAAAAAAAACCATCCGCATCTCCTACAAAAGGCAAAACAACTAGAAAATCAGGTTAACAACCTAATCAAAAAGGCAAAAACAACAACTGGCAAAACTTATGTCCAAACCTAAATCATAAAACAAACTCCAAAGCCATGTGGCAAAAACTAAAAGCTATAAAGGGAAATATGAAAAAGCTAAAACCACCCCAGTACTCGAAATCATGACACGGGCAGCTCTTGGTACCTCCTTAATTTCTCTCCTCAGAGAAACAGGAGAAATACCCTGGGACCTTAGAAGGGACCAACTTACAGCCCAATTCTGGGCTGGTGCGAGTCATAACCCAATGACAAAGGAGCTGGTCACACAAGCACAAACATACACACTACGAGTGTTATCACTTAATTGCCAAATTACCAGTATTTTTTCTGTTAATTGCATATTGTTGGCTAGCCGTTTCAGCCGAACGGACAGCTGATGTCCATACATGCTTTTATCAAGAAGGATGGTGAAAAGAAGCAGTTCCCGTTGATGTAGGCGGTGATGTCAAAAAGGAGAACATTTATTACATAGCGGTGTTGCTGGCAATCCTTGAAAGGATCGACGAGCCAGGAGTGGCGAGTTTTGTTTTGGACTTTGAGGCCGGTAAGTTGCACAAACTATATTCACGAAAAACATTAATGATGAAATTATATATACATGTAATAATACCATCTCAATTATCTCAGGTGCATGGCAAGCAATAAAAGAAGTATTTCCAAGAAAAGAAATAAAAATGCTGCGTTTTTCATTGGACACAGGCTGTGTTCAAACGTGTCCAGGCGCTCGGGCTGGCGACAACGTACAAGGAACAGGGACCATTCCCCCCTTTTTATTAGGCAGTTGCTGGCTACCAATCTTGCCGGCTGGACACATTCCAAACCCTTTTATCCCTAAAGTCCAAGGCCAACAACGAGTCGCTGACGCAATTTAATATAAATTAAAGGGGCGAGCTTGGAGGGAAATGATATTTCTGTCGGTTGAGGGACGAATTAGACGGAAATTTCTTTCTCCTAGCGTAGGAATACAACAAAGGGTATTATATAATGTTAGAGGGCGCTGTTCTAAGGTATATAAGGTAAATGCGCTTGGGTGTTCTCATTCTCGGTTGCAGCGTGCCACAACACACACTTATTTTACTTTGCTTATACTTACCTTTAAGTTTCAGTTAATGATGACTTGTCGCATTCGCTGACCTTAGTTGTTCCTGATTGGGTAAGTTTAGGCCTGTCGTCTAACTACCAAGTTGGTATAGGCCTGTCACCTGGTGTTCCACAACGACGGGGTGGTTAAGGCTTGTTGCCTGATATGATTGTCGCCTGGTGGTAAAGGCTTTTCGCCTGGTGAAAGGCTTGTCGCCTGATAGAAAGGCTTGTCGCCTGATGAAAGGGTTGCCGCCTGGTGGTAAAGGCTTGTCACCTGGTGGTTAAGGTTGATCGCCTGGCGGTAAAGACTTGTCGCCTGGTGATGAAAGGCTCGCGCCTGATAGAAAGGCTTGTAGCTTGTCGCCTGGTGGTAAAGGCTTGTCGCCTAGTGGTAAAGGCTTGTCGCGTAGTGGTAAAGGCTTGTCGCCTGGTGAAAGGCTTGTCAGCTGATAGAAAGGCTTGTCGCCTGGTGGTAAAGGCTTGTCCCTGGTGGTAAAGGCTTGTCGCCCGGTGGAAAAGGCTTGTCTTCAGATGGAAAGGCTTATCGCCTGGTGGAAAATCTTGTTGCCTGGTGGAAAGGCTCGCCGCAGAGTGTGAAGCCTTATTGTCTGGTGTACCGTGATGCCGGGAGTTGTATATAGACTTCTAGCTTGGTGTACTGCAATGACGGAGCTCTAGGGGATTGTCGCCTTGTGTATATTACAATGGGATTGTGAAGCTTGTTGCCTTGTGTATCTTAACAACAGAGATCTATAGACTTGTTCCCTGATGTACTTTAACGATGTACTTATAAAGGCCTGTCGCCTTGTGTAATGCTACTTTTGACATGTAAGGCTAGTCGTCTTGCCCACTATTACGATAAATATGTAATAGACCTGTCACCTGATGTACCTTAACGTTGGAGTTCTGATGCTGATATTGAGATGTAAGGTTCATTGCCTTGTGTACTGTTACGGTAAACATGTGTAGACATGTCGCCTTGTGTACTGCTGCGTTAGCATATATAGACCTGTCACCTGGTATACCTTTACCAGAGTTGTGAAGGCCCGTTGCCTTGTGTACTGTTAAATACAGCTTTATATGCTTGTTGCCTTGTGCACTACCTATTATGATAGATGATCTATATGTTCATCGTGCTATGGCTGAAGTATTGTCACGGAGATATTTTGCAACATTTCACTCGCTATACAGACATATAGGCTCGTCGCCTTGTGTATGGTTATATCAGAGTTGTCTAAGGTTTGTCACATTATATATATCAATTATCATCACGGTTGAGTTATATAGGCCTGAAGCTTCGTGTAACGTTAGGACTGAGTAACTACTTGCACCGTATCGACGGGATTGATTAGGTCTCTCGTCTAGACTGTATGCATCTTCGCCCCTTGTATAAAAGGCTTGTCGCCATGGTTGTATATATGTAGCCTAGTTGTCTATGGTTTCGACGGAGTTGTATCAGCTTCTCGCTAAGTGTAAAGTTTCCACTGAGTTTTTAAGACTTCTCGCATTTTGTAATTATCATTGAAGTTATACGTATACTTTATACAAATGTATCTAAACTTGTTGGATTAACGTTGTAACATATATAATCTATTGCTGCCTTGTCGTCTTTTTCGCAAGAATGTCACGTCTTAGTACTGTGCTAAACGGGACAAAATAAGTATCTTATTACATTTCTAAATATATGCGAGTATTTATAACCAATTTGGGTGTTGTGTTGGACATTCTGTGTAATGTTCAGTTTACATGCATAAACTTATTGTCTATTTAACAAAATGTTGTGAAATGTAGAAATAAAGTACTGTGGTGCGCTGCACAACCATCCAGATATGAGTAATGTTATTTGTTGTATGGTGTGGTGTCACTAGGAGAACAGTCGAAGCAGATTGGTTTTCTTCACTGAAGCATGGAAACACCTTCGTTATGAACTTGTGTCTTATTTTTCCTTAGAGGTTTTGTTCTTACATCTGCAGTCTGCAACATCCACCAGAAATGAACTGTTCCCTGGTCGTGTGTTTGCGCAAACCATACTTAATGGCCTCCGAGCCGCTCATCTTCATGCACGGCGACCATATCGTGGACCCATTTTGACACCGACGTCAACGGCAGCTGTGGGCACGACGTCACTTGCGATGGACTCAGAGGCAGTGGAATAGGGTTGTGTTTAGTAATAAATCCAGATTCACCCTACAATTCGCCGATGGCAGGGTCAGAGTATGGGGAAGCCTTTTGTGGACATGTCCGTTCTCGACTGCTTGATATCCATGGAAACCTTAATGCTGCAGAATATCGTGATCAAGTGCTAACTCCGGAGCTTCTACCATCCATGGCAGCTCATGGCTCAGGCCTGGTCTTTCGGCACGATAACGCCAAACCTCATACGGTCAACCTGACAAGGAATTTCCTCAGGAACGCGGGCATCGATGTCATGGAGTGGTCCTCAAAGTCTCCAGACCTTAATCACATCGAACACGTCTGGGATGTGCTGGGCAGACGTCTCCGCCAGGTACCGAACCCCCCACAGACTCTGTAGGGACTTGGTGCCATGTTGGTGCAGTTATGGCGTCGCATCCTAGATGGTGTTTTTCGACGCAACAGTCAGTCCATGAGGAGGCGATGCACCGCGTTATTGATATCCTGTTTTTGCAACAGTATCCAAGTTGTGAATTACCATTTTCACTTTTAGACGTTTTGATGACTGTTCTGGCCGCAATGGTCACACTAAAGACCGGATATCTATTGAACTTCGTCTTTGTGGTGTTCAGAATTAATTCATACCTTCGTCCACGTAGTCTTGGCTCATATGTTCTAACTGGCGAACGTCAAACAGGTGTGAAGTTTTTAACTTGACTGAGTATATTTGTGCGTGTTCAAGCTGGAGGTCTAGTTGTTGTTTCTGCTATTTAGAATTTTCTAAAATCTGTATCTATTACGTTTTCTGGAAAATAAGTTCATACTTAGTTACACATTTGTATCTCCTAAACCGTGCAATATTTGTTCACAAAATGTTGTGCGTGTATCAATCTAGTGGTATAGTTGGTATAGTGGTATAGTGGTATAATGCTATTTAGACTGTTTTACCATTTGTATTTTTTTTACGTTTTCTGGAAAATAAAAATTGGGTGAGGCTCGTTTCTGGACTATGACTCCTGAACCATTCCACATTTCTTCACAGAACTATGTAGGTACATCAGACTAGTGGCCAAGTTGTGCCTTTCACAACTAGGTATTTTCAGTTGCCTAGCAACACTTTGGATTTTACATAATTATATATATATTTGTTTCCATGGATTTGAGTTTGCACTGGAGTAAATTTCATTTCCAGAGCAAGCTATCTGGGCACGGAATCGTGCATTATTGATACATTGTTTCCAAACCTGTCATCCTATTTTCTGTGTACTTTTGTAATAAATAATCTGCTAGTTGATTCAACTATCTTTAGCCACATGGCGGGGGATATTGCCGACTCTGTCAGTTTGCTTGCTCTTGCAATCTATATATTTTTTCCTAAATTATCTGCAAACATTTATCCCTCCACCACCAAAAGATTTTTTTTAAAACGGTCGCTTCCTTCTTGCTGATGACGTAAGCAAACATAAGCAAGAGTAACACTACACACGTGCCCTCTTCTTGTCATTGGCAGCGTCATCTCGTCACGCGATGTAAGGGACATAACTGAATCGTCAGTCTGCAACTCCTTGCACTAAATGTGCCGTCAATTCTTCATTCTTAAGAAAAACTATTTGTTAACTGATAAAGAAGTAGTATAAGATTTCAGGTTTGGGTGTTTTGTTGCTAATATCGAAAAGAGTCATATTTCGAATGGGTTATGGAGATTTTTTTTGGAAGGTTTTGAAACAAAGTAATAATTCAGAGTTTGAAAGAAAGAAAGTTTGCGAATGCAATTTTTCTGACTTTTTCACCTGGAAGGTAAAACTAGAAAATACTAATTAACAGACATTTCAAAGTGTTATGTTTTATGCATCAATTGTCGTATATACATATTTTTATGCATCCTCGAAATCCAGGCTATAATTAACTACTGTCTCCATCCGTCACATACCCTGGACCCACTCCTATTCAAGACG
>JAUELE010038174.1:0-16083 GCA_031471655.1 Diodora aspera
AGTGTTACCAAGCGAATTCGTGGCGCACGTTTAGAGGTGATACGACCAAATAGTTCCATTGAAAGCTTTTTTTATTATTAATTTGTTTGGATGATGATTTTAACACAAATATGCTCATCTGTTAAGTCTGAAATTGTATTATTTTTTGGTATAAAATATATTTAATAACATTGCTTGCCCCGAATATTATCTGGTGAAACAGTGATCTTTCCCTCCAGTAGTTTTCTAACCAGTTCGTTGTTGTACTCGCTTTGCGCGGGACTGAGGTGTGTCTTATAAAAAATGGCGACAAGAGGCATGCGAGTCCTCTCCCCTGTCACGAACAGAGACGAGTAGCTACGATTGGAAGGCCAAACAGATGTCCATGAGATTTTTCCTCCGCTGAACTACATGACCACGTATGTTAGGCAACAGCTTTTGCCAGTAACTTTCTTGTCTCTTGCATCATAGGCTATTGCAGCCCAAAATGTCACTAAACACGCAATCGCGACATGTTGGGTAGCAACGTGACATTTTGGTCGCATTGAAACAACAATTACGCCACTCCATCAAGCCTCCGTGGCGACTTGTAGCGCTAGGCTACCATTTCGAAAACTAGCCCCAGTCTCAGTGAAAATGCTCACGAGCGGGGTAATCAGTCAAACTACTTTAAGTATTCAACAGCGTATTTCGGTTAATATTTACATTTTAAAACGGTGGTAGATTCGATTTGCGTTAGCAAACATCAATTTTAAGACAGTTAATGCGGAATTCATGAGAAATTGTGTTACATTCGTGGGGACTAGTTTTCATAGTTTTGAAACTTTGTCCATATGTTTGCAAGATGCAATCTGATTGATAGGGAAATAAGTCTTCACATGACAGCCATGCATTGAGGTCCAAGTGCATTTTACGGTTACGGAAATAATAATAATAATAATAATAATAGTCCACTTCTAACGCGCCTTATCCACACAGAATGCATGCTCAAAGCGCACATTAAAAAGATTCAATGAAAGCAAGTCTGAAGAGATAAGTTTTCAGGCGGCGTTTAAAGGTCTGGAAAGATGGGGAAAGTTGTATGTCTTGTGGGAGATTGTTCCACTCAGAGGCTGCAGCAAAACAAAATGAGCGCTGGCCGAAACTAGAAGTCTTGACTTTTGGCACACAAAGTAGATACGAAGATTGAGATCTCAGGGGTCGAGCTGGTACGTATCTCGTTATCAGTTTACATAGGTAGGTAGGGGCTTCTCCTGACAGACATTGATAGGTGAGGCACAATAGTTTATAGGTGATCCGAAATTTAACTGTTAACCAGTGTAAATCAAATAAAATTGGGGTGATGTGTTCATATTTCTTTGTTTGTGTTGCTAGGCGAGCTGCTGAGTTTTCGACAATATTCCCCTAGTGCCTCAATCCAAATATTTCCAAATATACTTAATTACAGAGGAAACGTTCTTAAAGTAATAACTGCTCTGGTCAAAATACTGGGCAGACTGCGTGTCTGATATAAGTATGTACAGGAGCAACATTTACCGTGCAATTTGCTCGACAGCCTACTTCTGAGAGCAAAGCTCTGATCTGACCCGGACCATTTCATCCATAAATGAAAAAGCCGCAGCCAAGCTGATTGTCCTACGTTAAGCTGATGATTGTCCTACGTTTGAAGTACAAAGCGTGAGTGTACATACAGTAACTCCCAACTGCATACGAGTTAGGACAAGCCCTAATACTAGGCTATAAAATTGCTTCAGGGACACGTTCACGCTGGTTGATAAGGATGTCTCTCGATTGATAGTCTCCAGCAGAGAGAGATCTGACCGAGTGTTTAACCTCCGAGTTGCGATGTTGGCGCTTCTGCTTCATCAGTATTCTTCTGTTCAGTATTCTATATCCTTGGGCAGCGTGTCAGTATGCCTTTTGTAATTTAGTCTCTTTTTCTGGGACGATTTTGCTATTACTGGACACATTTTCTTAATAGCCCGCCTTCGTAAAGTCTCATCTGAGGGTTATACTGAGGGTTCATTCACAAGGGTTGCTCCGAGGTTCTCAGAATCAAAAACGTGAAGAGATTGATTTATTATTGTTGTACATTGCCATTCATCATTTAGAGTATAAGATCACGATTTCAACGTTCTGTTATTCAGCCAGTAGCTCTTTTGAATATTTGGTCTTGCAAATAATTTAGTATGCCATCAAAACACCTACAGATGTTGAAACCACGGATTAATGTTTACAATTGCGAAGTTGTTTTCGCAAACTGCGTACTGCTAAGAGAGCTTGATCCATTTCATCAACGTTGTATCATGCTTACAAGGGAACTTAATCCACAAAAAGAGCGTTGCCCAGTGATGACTTGCGATAGTATTAAATAACATTTTTGAGAATAGTTGGTATTCTGAAACTTTGACATTAAATGCGTTTGTGTACACAAGAAGACAAGTGTCCAGGCATTGCTTTTAATACGTTCCTCTATTCATGTATGCAAGTATTCCGACGATATTGCAATCGAACTGCAAACGAAGCGCCATACATGTCTCTGTAAATGCAGGCCTTTATGAACAGCCCCTCCCCCCCCCCCAACACACACACTATTGCATTTATGCTATGTTTCGAAAACCGACAGGAGGCAACAGCAGTGTGTAGATCAGGTGTGTATTGGAAGTAATATGTTCTATACATAAACCTAATGAAAGAGGTAGTCCTGTCCTATGACTGTGGAATTATTTTTTCATTAATGAATAAATTTATTTTAAAAGCCTTTAACCAGTCTACACATCAAGTCCAGCTAGCTTCTATTCCACTATGAAACTGCATTGTAAGAGCAGGGCTCTTGAAGGAATAAAAATTAAATATAATAAAATAATTTAAAATGTTTCATGGACTATTTTTTAGTCTATGAAAGAGGCTGCATGTTCGTTTGTACACATGGTATGACGGCACCTATTCACCCCACTCCCCCCTCCCCCGTTTCATGTTCAGAGTCGAATTCAATCTCCCGCTCCTATGAAATGTGTTCCTGAAGTGATGAAACGTACTCAACATGTCAAATAACTTCTGCTTTGCCAGTTAAAGACCGCTGCCGAAGATGCAGAATTCCTCTGCATGTGTTGTAACTAGCGCAGGGCTCAAGAGCTTGTCACTTGTCACTCGTCAAACAATGAACAAGGCACCATCGTACTTACAGGGTATCATCACGTGTGATATTCCTTACAGAACACTCCGCTTCAATGACCAGCTCCTTTCACAAGTTCCTACCTAAAAAATGAAACGTTTTCGCTCCAAGACGTTCTCTTATAAAGCTGCATCTCTCTGGACCTCAGTCCTATATTCACAGAAACAAACACTGTCCGAACCTCTCTTGGTTCAAATCCGAACTCAATACATTTTTCTGCAATCTAATATAAGTGCGACTGGCTCAGTGGTTAACGCGTCGGTACAGCAATCTGCCAACCTTGGTGGTTGTGGTTCGTGTTTCGCCCAGGCACCTTCTCTTTCAGGCCGGAGAGACAGGTTCCTCGACACCGACGTGAAGTTGGTGAGACCGTGGTGATGTGGCTGAAAGATTGCCGGAAACCACGTAAAACCCCAAATCACTCACTAACTCTTCCATGTAACCACTGATTTATACTAAGGTTACATTTCCATTGTGCGCTTTGAACATGCCCCTTGTGGTGTGGTTACATCACGTTATTGTTATTATTAGTCTTATTATTATTATTAAAAGCCAAGGACAGTTGACGAGGAACTTCACCCAAATGCATCCACGAAATCCACAGCATTTTTTATCACGAATTTTTTCCGTCAAATGCCCTGAAATCATTACTATTTACGACGCTTGTCTCCAGGCGGGTGTTTTTACCAATAAGTGAAGCTTACACAGCGAGACCCTGCATCCAATCATGTGGTGCGTCTCTCTTAACACTCGAAAAAGAGATTTCTACGAAATTGTCGTGTGTTTTTTATCAAGCGTTACTCCACTTGCTTATTCCTCTCGCGTCGTTTTGTGACATTTCATTGGATGACTATATTTAGCACATTTGGACTTTCCATATACACAAAACGACCGTCGTGAATTTGATTGATTCCAGGACAGTTGACAGAGAAACCTCGTAGTCAAACATGTCCTGGACTTCGAGGATGACCCAAGCAGTATTAAAATGGGAATCTCTAATCTAACAGCGTTGTACAGATCATATCTCAGTCCCTTCGGCTTAATGACTATATCACAGATTTTCCTGTACATCATTGCACAGACGTGTTGAAGCGGTAAATGGACCCACCATTTCATATACTCAACTACAATAGCCGCTAGTGTCGTCTAACGAATTCTCATTACACGTAAATCATTTACTGATATATCATCTTCGATCTTCGGGGAAGGATGATACCAAGTTCTGCTCTTCGTCATCGCATGTGCAACGCAAATTACCTGTAGGATATACACGGATTCACAAAAAGTCAACCGTATGGATTGTGAAACTGAAATGTATCTCCAGATCTTCTTTTATTCGTTAGATTGCCCCACACGCACTATAAACATTTCATTAACTACTCAAGTACGCTTACCCCTTATAGCCACTGCTAGGTTACAGAAGTTAGTTAAAAACACGAGGGTCCATTTTTAGCCCTTGGGGCAGATATATCGTAATTGCCAGAGATTATTGGCTTCAATGTATCATGAGAGGTATTTTATTTGGCACGATGTTCCCTGTGCATATATTAAATAAATAGCGATGCGACGGAACTTTTCCCAATGTTTTCTGAATGATTTTTTATGGGCAAGGCCAATATTTAGTTCTGATTCAACATTAAAAAATGTCTTTGCCGAAGTATACGAGGCGCATTCAAAACGTTCTAAGCCTCATCCAGAAATTTAAGTAGTAACTAGAACCGATTCAAGCTATACTTCTTAAAATGGCGAAAAATGAAATTCGACCACCTCTTAACGATGGAATAGGAACGGGAGTTTCTTGACCATGTCTTCATGGATTTCCTTGGGGGCGAGACGTTTCTTTTGCAAATGCTTAATCACTGCACAAATTTCTTTTTTTTCCGATTTTAGAAGTAGCTTGTACCAGTTGACTTTGAGAAGGTCTCAATTGCACCGAACTAAAGACAGACAATTGAATTCTTAGGTACAGTCGTAAAAGTGGTGGTAGCAAGCAGTTACATCAAAAAGTTGCTACTTAAACTTCTAGATGAGGCTTAGACCTTTATGACTACCCATCGTACGTTGAAGTACACTTTTATAAGTTTCTTTAACACTCATGTTGAGGGGTAGAGTCATCATTGAACGACATAACTTGCTATCCTTCAAGACAACAGTTAATTGCAGTGGTTTCAGAATCGTATCAGAACCTAATTGTCAATAAGATAATGAGCTTCATCGACGAGATAGAGATAGAGATTCTTTATTTTCCGAAGAATATTTCGTAAATTACAAAACATCAATCAATATCAGACATTATGTACATTGATATATATATACAAACATTGGTCAATATTTGTCGGTTATCGGATGTGTTATGCATACAAAGGATATATATGTGCAATACATCATTAAGGCCGACAGAAAAAGGCTTTATATAGACCATCGGGAACAGATGTTGTTGCAAGTTAAACATAAACAAGGTCAAATGTAGTGCAATAATTTCCCATGTTTGTACATCAATCGCCTGTTTAAAGACTGTCTGCGCTCCAAATAAGAAAGCTTGCATTTCAAATCTTACATAGGATTCGATATCAAGGTTGCCAATACAAAACGAGTAAAAAATATTTCTTTCTAAAAATAAGTTTTCACAATGAAGAATAATATGATTGACATCGTCATAAACATGTTTGTGGCATAACACGCATTAATTTGACACCTTATCATGTGATAGAACTCGTATACTAATAATAATCATAACAATAATAATAATAATAAACAACTTCTATAGCGCCTAATCTTCCAGCAAAGGCTGTTAAAAGCAGATCCAGGAAAAGCTTGTGAAAAGAGACAGGACTTTAAACGGCTTCTGAAGGATTCAAGAGAGCGAGAGTTGTGAAAATACTGAGGTAAGGAGTTCCACAGTTTTGGACCGGCAACTGAAAAGTCTCTTTCTGCTAGCTTGGTCTTAATAAGAGGAACGACTAGTTGTCTATTTTCATAACATACATGTATACATAACTGAAGAGGATACCTGTAGTTTGAATATAAACGGCTGGTTGCCACAAAATTAGGAAACGACAGTGTTGTGTGAACTTTCAAACACAGTTGCATGCTCAGGTTAAAAGAAGTATTTACACGACACAGCTGCTCTTCATATTTGCATACGTTACTATTTACAAGTTTTAATCACACATGAAAGTCATCATGTTCTTTGTGGTTTTTCAGATATATATATATATTGGTTGTACTTTCTACAAGTTGATCCGAGGTCTTGACAAAGATATTTTGCTTCAACAGGGCTTGTTATTGAAGCACAGAATAAGTGTTTTGCAAACCTGAGACTACACAAGCGGATTAGACCGAACTGATCGCCATATCGGCAAACATCGCTACAAATCAGCCTAGAAAGCAGATACAGTGGTCAATATTAATTGCTATCAATTTTGTTGCAGACACTGTTTCACAATAAATAAATAAATTGACTTGTAGGTCCTATCTGCAGTACATACAGGTATACTTACAAATGTGTGCAGTGTCTAATAACGATAGCAGACATTCTTCCCAGTCTCCCAGTTAACGACAATAATAATCATTAATAGGAATACCGAATGTGCACTTATTTCACAAACGAAAATAAATAATAAGTATTAACATTATAGTACATATTGTATTTGGCGACTTGGATCTAACTTGTGGCAACAAGTTCGGTGTGGCGACCAGTTCGATTTACCCCACACAAGCGACCAGCAAACATGAGCTTACAGTTTTCAATATACATAATAAGTGACCATAGTCCAAGATTAGCAATAGTTGAGTTTGATGAAGATCTGTTGTCAAGACCTTGCACAATACGAGCAAAATATCGTCCTGTATTCTCTAAGGTTTCAGCGTTCTGTCCCTTTATATAATGCAATAATTCACAGCCATACATGCTTGTCTTGAGGATCATTCTGAGCCATATCTTAACTCACACAAATGGATGCAGATCAGTGTTGTTAAGTCCTACAGATCGTAGCGATTGATGTTTTGTCTTGATTTCTGTCAGAACCTTTTAACGTTAGGCTGTGTTGCAGAAATATGCGTCAAAAGTGGACCCTTATATACAGTAGGCACTGATCCGTGTAAATCGAACTGGCCGTCACAAGTTAGATTCACGTTGAACAAGACAATTCGTGCTTTATAATGTTAATACATGTACTTATTATATATATTCGTTTGTGAAATACGTGAGCATTCGGTATTCGTAGTAAAAAATATTGTTATCGTCTTTGTTTGTAACCCCGTGGGGTTCCCGAGGGGTGTTGCTCGAACACCAGAAATTAAAGGACCCCAGTATCCTCATACTTGTCGTAAGAGCCGTCTAAATGAGGATCTTTTACTTTCTCTTTCTTCCTATAGATCCTGTGTTGTCTCTTTCCCTGATGTGCCTCTTGCACATCACATTGCGCTATGGCTGAACTATTGCCCCCTGCAATGTAAAAATCCATTTCACTCACTCACTTGAATAATAAAAGTGTTATTATTATTAATTCAGCTGGTCGGTAACCAGTGGAGATTTGATAGCCTGTTGGTCGTGCATCTGGAGTCTGTGGCTTGTCTGTCTGTTCTACCATAAAGTTTTTGATGTCACAGCTCGAGCACCCACAAATAATATTTGATCAACTTTGGTAACTAGCATATTTTGGACATAAACTAGGATTGCGTTTCAGCATCATACCTCAAAAGGTTGATGTAGCTGGGGGAGGGGGTTGACTATGGCGATCGTGCGCTAGGATATTTTTCTAGTTAGCCCCTGTGACTAAAACGTTCTCCATCATTTAGAACAAGCAAATTTGCATAGCCGCACATTTTATCAATATTATATACCAACAACAAAACCACTTCAAATGTTACAGAATAGCATCTCTATTTCATGAACATGTAATTTAAAAAGAATCTTTTGTTGCAGCAGACTCCTAGTTCAGTTTCAGGAATCTAATTCCAGTCACAAACAAATTTTCATTTTCGCCACTGTGGCGAACAAAAGTAGTTCTCTTTTAGCCGTAACCAATGTCAATGGCTAACGTGGTGATCTGTAGTGCTAGCACAGCTATGTGAGTTCAGGTTCTTTCGGGGTGCGTGATGGTGCAGTGGTTAGCACGTCAGCCCAGCATTCTGCCAGCCTTGACGCTTGTGGTTCGACGGCCTGGGCACATCTGTTTCAGCCCGGAGAGACAGGAGTCGTGACACTGACATTATCTTGGTGAGACTGTGGTGATGTGGCTGAAAGATTGCCGAAAACCACGTAAAATCCTAAATCACTCACTCAAGTTCTTTGAAACTTCAAGTTCCTATTATTACAAGTACCGGTACTACAATGTGTATTTATGTACAGATGAACTGACGATACTGAAGCAAAAACTGCAGGAACTGGAAGAGCGAGAAGAGAAGCAAGCCCAAGAAAAGCTAGTAGCAGAAAGTGAGTTTGGACTGAAAAGAGCCAAGTTCAAAGAGTTGTTTCTCAAACAGGAAGGTAAATAACAGGCATTAACAGCATAGGCGCCCAAGCAAATGTGGAAATATTGATGCAAATATATATGAATGTAGTGTGTAGATAAGGGGAATTTTTTTGTGAAACATGACTTGAAAGCTAGAAGCAGAACATGAGTTTGGACTGAAAAGATCCATTTCAAAGAGCTGTACCTTGAAGGGAAAGACAAATAATAACATTTTCTTTCTTTTAAAGTCTGTCAGGCTTCTGGGGAGTGAGATGGTGTCACTTAGATAGAATAGGGCCTCAGTAAGTGAGTAACCCAATGCTTGTCATACAAGGTGATTAAAATGGAGATATTTTGCTTTCACTTTCCTGTCTATCGATCCCTTTTATGAACTATCTTTTCGCTCGATGTGCACCTTGCACATCACGTTGCGTTATGGCTAAAATATTGCCCTTGCGAAGTAAAACATCATTTCAACTCAACTCTTCAGTCATAATGTAGGCATATTGTGACGCCATAGAAAGAACACCTTACAAAGACTCTGATAGAAAGCAAGAACATGTGAAAGCAGCGGGGTCCTGTGTTAGGTGCAATTCACAGCAAGACAAGTATTACAAGAGTTCTATTTGACCATGTAATTGATTTTCCATTCATTTTATGGGGTTTTTTTATCTTTCAGAGCCAAACTTCATATCATCATATGACATAGGAGACTTTGTCTATTTTTTCTTCCGAGAAACTGCAGTAGAGTTTATCAACTGTGGTAAAGTAAGTACATATAAACTGTTTTAGAGTTGAAGAAGATGTTAACTTTTACTGCAGTAAAATGTGTTTCAATAATATTAATAATGCTAAGGGGCATGCTCTAAACGCTTTATGAAAAAAAAGATGTCAAAGTTTGTTGTTTTTGTGTTTCAGAAAATATATTCCCGTGTAGCAAGAGTTTGCAAGGTGAGACGAAACTTAATTCTGATACAGAATCCTATGATATAATATACAGTGATGTATTTACACTTACTTGACAATGAATAACAGAAAGAAAATAGCCAAAAAAAGTAATATTGATAGTGAGAATGTTAGGGTGAGTGCAAGTGAGTGTTAGGGTGAGAGAAGGTGAGTGTAAGCATGAGAGTATGTGCAAGTGTGACCATGTGTGTCTGAGCATGAGCATCTGGGTATGAAAGCATGAGTTTCTGAGTGTCTGAGCATGAGATGCATATGTCTGAATTCGTGAGCATGTGTGTGTCTGAGCATGTGAGTGTGTGAAAGCATGAGAGTGAGCTTTAGAAAGTATGAGAGAATGAGTAAGTGGAATAAGAGAGTCAGAGTGTGTGATCGAGTGTGAGAGTGTGTGATCGAGTGTCCAAGTGTGTGATCGCGTGTCAGAGTGTGTGATCACGTGTCAGAGTGTGTGATCAAGTGTCAGAGTGTGTGATCCAGTGTGGGTGTGTAAAAGTAAGCTTGAGGGCATGAATGTATGAAAATGAGAGTGTATGAAAGTGCATAAGGAACTAAAAGAATTTAACATTTTAGTTATCAGTATGAAAGGGCGTAAATCATTGCTACAGCTCGTGTATCTTCAGGCTTGATTGTTGGACTGTTTCAGACGGACAGAGGAGGAACAATTTTATTGGAGGAAAACTGGACGACGTTTTCCAAAGCCAGAATGAACTGCTCAGTCCCAGGGAACTTCCCATTTTACTTTGACGAATTACAAAGTACTTTTTACTCCGAGAAAGAAGAGCTATTATATGCTATTTTCACAACGGCACCGTAAGTCCTAAATATATTTTCTGTATCTTTTAAAATTTTGCTTCTTGTCATATGCTACCACAACTACTCTCTCTAAATGATGTTTGGGGGCACGGGATGGCGCAGTGGTTAGTGCATCGGCCCAGCAATCTGCCAGTCTTAGCAGTTGTGGTTCGAGTCCCACCTGGGCACCTCTTTAAGCCCAGATAGACAGGAGTCTTGACATCAATTTGAATTTGGTGAGACCACGGTGATGTGGCCGAAAGATTGCAGAAACCCATGTAAAATCCCAAATCAATCACTCACTCACTAAATGATATTTGGGTAAAAACTCACAATTCTAATTTTCAAATACATTGCCTAATATACTTAGATGTTTAGTTTTAATCTTGCTGTAAGATGATGAAAAGTAATACTAGTTCAACCCTAAATTACTGACAATACTCACAACAGTAATTAATATAGTCAATAGGCTGCAAGTGGTCAAAGGGAGACAACTCATGACATGAATTAGTTGTCCAACACTCAATGTTTTCATGTCTCAACTGAAACATTATTTTCTTCTTGCTTAATCAGTATTTCCTCAGAAAAAAATCTGCTTCAATTTTCAAACAGAAAATTTCAACATGTAAATATATCTATATAATATGTACATGCAATAATGATGATAATAATGATGATAATAATGATGCCACTTATAGCACCAAACTCCACACCATGAAAGGGCATGCTCAAAGTGCTCCACATTATTACCCTGGTTATTCGAACAATGTACAATCAAGAGCATATCTCAACTCCCCAGGGAGTATACAACCCAAGCTGCCTGTTAAGCACTAGAAGTTTAACTTTCACATTAACCATAATGTACTTTTTAGTTTATTAATAGTTTTCTGTGTCCCCTGTTTTTAGAAACAGTTTTTCCGGCTCAGCAGTGTGTGTGTACAATATGACAGCGTTCCAGAGAACATTTACAGGATCTTTCAAGTACCAGGAAAACGCCAAGTCAGCGTGGATGAAGCATGAGAACCCAGCCCCCCTACACAAGGTGAGACGAGTTCCTTGTTAGTTTAAAACAGGTGATCTTACCTTGGCTGCATTCCATATTAGAGATAGCAGAAAGTTTACCCTACCCACCTTGTCACAGTTCAAGGCGCAGTTGAAGACCCACTTCTTCAAAATGGCCTTCTCTTTACAACGCTAAGTATCCCTTTCCTTTTTTTCTTCCAAAGCGCACTGAGTCTGCACTGTGGAAATTTGCGCTATATAAGAACTATTTATTATTATTATTATTTTAAGGCATCAGGCAAAATCTTGTGAACAAAACCCGTTTTTTTACCACTGAAAAGCTTGAAACAATCGAGCTTGAGAGAAAGAGGTTAATGTTTAAAGTGCACACTCCCGATATACTGATTTCGCACACGGGGGATATGTTGCCTAAGGGGAGGGGAAAAGAGTGTTAGTATTTTGGCGCCATGTGTAAGGAGAGAGTTGGGATGGAGTTTTGTGCTTGTTAGTGAATACAGGTGTTATTGTAGGGTGAGATCGTTTATAGATCGGTGGTATTTATTGACTGAAAATAATAAATAAATAATTTCAAAATAATTTTAAAAGGATTTTGATCCCAGCTTCAAGTTTAAATGGATCCCTTTCATAAGCGATTCAAAATGGTCTGACCACAGAACTACTCTTGAACCCGGTTTCCAGTTTTTCTCCCCTCGCTGACACCCGTGAATCCACACTTTTCTTCCAGCAAAATCAGTCTTTTTGATGCTTCCCACCGTCCTCACAATTACATGTACAACCCAAAGCAACACAATTAACAATGATGTTCGGTTTCTTGGTGAACAACAAACGAAAACGCATACAAAGCTACCATAGCAACAATGAGCAAAATGAAAATGGTCAATGAGATCACGGCGCATGTGACGTCATGCGCATCAGAGGTCACGGTAACGAGACTGAGAATATGCATACGGGCCGCCTTGCGCGATGAGGCATTTTGTTTGTCGAATTACAACGTAATTAACGCTCCTAATGTCTTGAGATTTTGCGTGATGCCTTAATAGTGTTAGAACTTTATGTACGTCAAGTTTCATTTTTCTCCGGTATTCTCTTTTAAGTGGGATGTGTTTAATTAAGACGCACTAAATGATGTTGCATCACCAAAACTAATTCTCTTGTTGAGTGTTCCTAATGTCTTCATTTGAAACCGGATATTGCTTTCTTAGTTCCCTTGGTGAAAACACTATAGCTTTTACTGTATCTGTTGTGCGTTATACTATTGTGAGGGCAAGTGAGTTCTGTCTTCAGATCATGTAAGTAACGCTTTTGTCCATCTTCATCAAGTACCTTGGATGAACGAGTACGCTCTGCATTTAGGTTCGTGTACTGAGAGTATGAGTACTCAGGGCTTTTATTTAGTATTAGTGACACAGTTAGCTATGATAGTAGATGCACAATAGACACAACATTCTATTTAGTGCTAAAGGGTTAGTATCAGTACAGAAAATCACTAAAACTCTGAGGCTCAGTTCACAAAATTTAGTGACGTTTGGTGCAAACTCGGAAAACAATTTTAGATAATTATTCATTTACTGACAACGAGCGTGTTTCAGTATGATTTAGTTCAAACTGCAAATATGTTTAACTCAAATTCAGTAGCGTGTTTATTGGCGAGCTAGAAAATAACTGTATGCTGTTTGACTTAAAACAATTTCATACCTTAAAAGGGCCTCAACGACATAATAGCCAGGGCCCGATTTAACAAAACGAGCTTAGCTACTCCACCAGTTTCAAAATAAACGTACCAACAAATTGTTTTTGTTCCACAAAACAATGATAGTGCAGTTCCAGGGTTTGCAGGCAGCTTAAAGTTGCTCTGAAGACAGCATATCAGACGTAGCTCAACTAATATTGCTTTGTAGAACAGGGCTCATGCCTCCTTCTTGTACAAGCATCTTATCGTTGCGACCTCCTAAGCAATGTCTTAAGCTATGGTTTCACCGTTTTACCAAATCCTCTATATTTAAACAGAGTGTTAAGTACGACCAAAACTTACGACATCTCAAACGTCGTCGCTTCTCAGAGTTGTGATGCTTTCATGAAATGAGGTCCGCAGAGTCGCTGTTTGTGTGGGTATGATTTGGGATACTTTCGGCCGGATATTTGTCAGCTACGAGGTAGATTAAACACTTTCCAAGTCCTCATGCAAGCGTACACACCTGTTGTTTCTCTAAGCAGCTTTGCTGTCATATTAAGACAAAGGCTACTTATATCGAGCCAACTCATGGCACATCATATTATTACTTCGGGTTTGAGGAGAATTAAAATGTTCTCAATCCTTTAGATTATAGAAAGTAAATTTTCGTCAAAGCGTTTGACTATTTTGCTTATATAATATTAACTGCCATTCCAAATCATAGTATGCATGTAATATAACTGTCAATTGTATAACTTCTACTGCTTCCTCACCATTGCATTCTGTTGTTGTGAAGATACGTTTTATCTTGGCCTGTGGTCTTTTCACAGTAAATAAACGGTGTTACTTACCGTGCATTTATTCGGACAATGAAACATGTTCTCAATCCTTGAGATTATACAAACCAAACTTTCATCAAAACGCTAGACGGTTAATATCACATTACGATCACATCCGCCCAGGTACCCAGCTAAGTCAATTTACGAGCAAAATCACGTCACGTTATCAGTGTCTCATCAGTGTGAGAGTGGGTTGACCCCTGAAGAAAAATGAGAGCATTCTTTGTCCATTTACTGTCTTCGCTGGATGAGGCTTCAAGTATAGAGCTCGTGCATTGATCTGGTTGCACGAACGAGGAGAACGCGGCTAACAAAAGAAGAAATCAAATACTTCGAAAGTAAATGTTTTAAAGTCTTGTTTGTGAGTAAACACACTCGGGATCGACATCACTTAGCTTTCCTCAAAACATTATATTAAAAACACACAATATCACTCACTGTCTTTCGCCCAGTGTTGCCTTTCGTCATTGATAAATTCACCACCACAAAAATCAGTTATCTATATTGAGGACAAACGCAAAGCTTATTGGAAAAAGCCAACTAACTAGTTGAGACAGACTATTCAAGTAATCGAAGTTAGATAATCCATAAAGACAATACTCACGCCAAAGCGTTACGGACGAAGGTCAACACAAATCAAGCACATTTCAACGTCGTACGTGTTATCCTCTTTATAGCTCACTCGCAGGTTTTGATCTTTCATACGTTCAATCATATACACTTAATGAATAAAATCATTCGTCAAACGAATAAAAATTATCAGTAAAATGTAGGAAACATATTCTACGTGTGTCTGAAAGCTTCCTCGTTAATAACATTACTGTGTCACAGGTATATAAGTCGTCTTTACATCTGGAGACTGCTTATTGAATAGAATCAAACTTTAGTCACGCTTGTAGTTGAAACCGTCTGAACCAAACAAAAACGATGAGTTAGCTACTAAAGTTTTCTAATGATATATTGCCGCAGTACTTGGGTTATTTTGAAGTTTGGACAGCGTATCTGAAGCCTTGTACTCATGATGACATATTTTCCTAGAAGCAAACACTATTTGCCAATCCATCCATCCATCAACAAGTAAGCCTTCTTTTATCATCTAAAAGGTATGAAAAGTGCCTCTTAAACCCGTTTGATCTTAGTTGAAATATGTTTTTGTCTACACTCAATAGCCAACCTCCATCGACGTCAGTGCAAGTGTATCAATTACTTACTGAGGCAAACTCGGAGGCCCATTAATGTCGTAACTCTCTTTGAGCTAAACTGCAGAGCTCTGATATATATCATTACAATTCTCCCGTGGCCGTCTCGAAACTTGTCAGATTTAGAGTCTTGTATTTTTAAATTTTAAGAAACCTAGCATCAAAAATACAACTTGATCTGAAACGTTCGACGAAGATCTGAATATGATTACATAATATAGTCATATGTTGTGTCCACCTCTGTAAATTCTGATATCAGTTTGATTTAAGTGAAGACGATGAAGCGTTTATTTTTCGTAATTAGAAATGTTTGATGCTTCTGTTACCATCAGAGCTGTTGTTCAATTGCCCTTATTGTGAAAATATCATGTTTTAGTTTATTGTACAGAGTGCAGATATTAGTGCGCTGTACCGCATGACAGATGCAATAGTTTAAATAATACGTCAGCAGCTGTGACTATACACATCTGGTGAAGATGGGTCCATCAGATTGATGAGATAAACTACTCAAAAGAAGTTCCGAGTCCGACATAGTAGTAACACTATTATATACCTCCGTGCCAAAAACATTGGACAACTTTGTCAGCGGGTATTAAATTACATATTCAATTTATTTGCACGAAAATTGGCACACACCTCGGGAAGATGTCTACAATTTGTTTGTTAAATGTCAATAGTCTGTAACTTCACCACCTGTCTCGATACATTGAGATATTCTGCGCGGCATTGAATCTATCAAGTGTTCTATTAGTTGGCCCGATATCTCTGCTCACGTTTGATGGATCTTTGCTTTCAACTCGGCAAAGTCTTTGGGTTCTAACTTCTCAACTTTGTTATTCATGATCTGCCAAATGTTTTCGATGGGGTTGAGGTCTGGAAAAACGGCCGGAAGATCCTTCACCTAAACGTTGTGGTCACGCAGCCAATGGCGGGTCTGCACAGACGTATGCATACGGGCGTTGTCCAGTTGCATGTCACGTGACCA
>JAUELE010038285.1:0-16081 GCA_031471655.1 Diodora aspera
TGACCCCCAAAGGCTAAGTCAGTGACACCCCCTCGTATTTAGATTAGAATATCCGTGAGTTACACAGATTGGTCGTTAAATAAAGTCGGCGCCCCCTCTGAGATCTGCGACCTTATGGTACCGGCAGCATTGCATACATGTAAGCTCGACAACTGGACTGGGATTTAACGGTCATGTTTGTCTATCATCAATTTTCTTTTCCATCCCACTAGCTAGTTTATCAATTTATAACCAGTAGTTCTGTAGTTCTGCATCACCCGACCAAGCTGTCGTTCTGTTTCATTATGGCCTCCTTGCAGAAAGTGTACAGAGAGAACAACAACGTTCTATTTACGTCTCACTCATGGGTACTTAATATACGATAACAATATTAAAAGGAGCATTCAACATAACAATGTATATCATAAAACATATTATTAAAGAAACACTTGAAAACGGTTCTTTTCAAACAGGCCTTTTCTTAATTTCTCTCTCACCACTTCTTCTTCCAAGCGCTTCAAGCATGTTTGGCATGGAGTGTGGCGCTTTACAAGTCTATTACAGGTGTATGATTTTTTCTACATTAAACATATTCCTGGTGCCAGGTAACCTGACACAACAGACACTGTATAAACTCAGATGCAAAATAAACCTGTTATAGAATGCTGATTAATGAAACTTAATGTGCCGTTTAATTTGAGATTTTTTTCTGCATAATGTCTACACATGGCGTTTCTTCATATTGAAACTATTTAATTTTGACAAAGTTTGTTTTCTTTTAAATTGGTTCTGTCCGGGTTTGCATATAGCTTGCCACGCTCGAAATGAATGGTATTAGTGACTTGGCCAAAGCCGTCGTCAAATACTGTGAATGTTCTCAATGCTGAACGATCGTCTCTGGGCTGCTGTGTTGATCAATCAGTTGGGGGTCTGGATCAAAATCCTAGACAATTACGTGGCGTGTTTCTGCGACATCTTTTTCATAAAGTGTCACTAGCCGTCTCCATTGGCTGATACCCATACAAAAGATTCGCACTTGACATGCGAATCATAGGCCACAAGATGCCAGTGCGAATCAGTGTAACTGTCCATAGAACAGATACGGAGCTTGGATCTTAGGTGGAGACACCTAACATATCGCTGTGTTTATTTGTCAAAAGTTACTTCCCTTGCTAACTTCCTCTTGCTTAGTTGTATGTCTGGTTTAGTTATATATCATTGGATGACTATATTCACACATTTGGATTTTCCATAAACACAAAGCGACTATCGTTCACATGAGTGAATACATGGTTCTTCACAAAGACTTTGGACAAGTAAAAATAGTCTGAATTAAGAGGATGATAACTTTAGTATAACATAGTATTTTCAACAGTTGTCACAAAGCAACTATTCTAAAGCTTACTTTGGGTCAGGGGTGGCGCCAGACGGTGGAGGAGGCATGGGGGCTACAGTCCCCCTGTCGGGACCTTAGCCCCCCTCCCCGCCCTCGTCGGAGAAACATATAACAATTCATCGGAGAAAATGTCGGTGAAAATGTGTGTATTTTATTGTGTCATTTGAAAATGTGTGCATTTGTCAGGAATTTTAGACCCCTTGTCGGAGACCTTAGCTCCCGCGTCAGGGAATTCCTAGCGCAGATTTGGGTGCAGATCTGATTACTCACGTTTGTTTCTAATGTACTGAAGCAAACTCATCTCTGGATCTGGAGCTGGCTCTACAATCTGAAATCAAACATTTTAGGTGAATCTTTAACATTGTCGATGAAATAATTAACCGGTATTCACCAACCGACTTATCATATGTCGCACAAGCATGCCTTGAATTCATATTGATCTTTGTTTGGAAACTATGCTAAGAGTTTGAGAAACCCCCGAAAAAGACAGATATATACTGAAGGAAAAAATAAGAGATCACCAAAAAGCGTACTAAATGACCTTTACCACCAGGACTATAATTACACGTTCAGCTTTTAGACAACCATATTATCAGTGGAACCTCACTTGTCGTTAGATATGTTAAAACTTTAAATCATCATTCAAGTCATCAATTTTGAATTTCAAATTCACATATTTGCGTAATTTTACCGATTTGTATTATGCCTCATTACTTCAAAATCAAATTGATAAATATTCATACACTTAGTCCCTGTTTTGTTTCTCGATTGCGACAGTAAAGGGAGGTAATCCGATTGTAGCAGAGAGTTATGCGACACGTGGGTCAGTGGGGTTTCACACATTTACATGAAATATTAATTCTCACCTTCTGTCCATTCACAAAGAAGACAAGCTCAGACATCGCCATTTCTTCGTTTGTGTCTTTGCTGTGTAGAAAAAGAAGTCGTGCTGTTCACAGGGAAATTAAACACTTTCTACATTCTTCCAACGCTTCTGCTTTGATTGAATCTTTCGGCTTATAACCGGCCAGGGCCCGGTTTCACAAAGCGATCTTAGTTAAGATCAATCTTAGCGCCTCGTTTAGTTTTAAAACGAACGTCTCAAAGATTTGTATTTGTTTGTCAAAACAATCTGGGAGTGATTTTAGGACATGTTGTACAGCTTCAAGTTGTATTGTCAACTGAAATGATGGTTAAAGCTTGGTTTAAAAAGTCGATCTTACGAGTTTACGATCAGCTTAGCCCTAAGATCACTTTGTGAAACAGGGCCTAGGAGCGGCGCCAAGGGGAGAGGGGGGCTAGATCTCCCTGCGGGGAGTGTTAACCCCCCGGCGGGGAAAACTATAACAATTCGTCGGGGTAAAGTTCGGAGAAAATGTGTGTATGTTATTACATGTATATTATTTGAAAAGCACCCCGTCGGGGAATTTCTAGAGCCACCGTTGTAACCAGCGTTTTGGAATATGTTGCCTGAAACATTAAAATATTAAACATGTAATGTGATCAAAAAATATTCTGCAGAGATTGTGTCGTATACATTAATGCATATAAATGTGAAAAAAAGCTTGACAGTACTCACTGGTTTACTTCTCCATGGCCATAACAGTGCCAGTACCGCAACACTGCTTTGAGGGCAGAGGCGTCCATACGGCGTTCAGGCCAGGTTGTAAAATAAATAATCGATACTGAAGCAATTATATATTAAATAGGTTTTGCTTAATTATATTAAAACATTTTATGAATGAGTGATTATATTATATTTTGTTTTAAGAACAGAACACCATTATACTAACAGGTGGCGGGCTTATTACTTTAACGTTTATTACAATTTGAACAAACGTTTTCAAAACGTTTTCGTGGCGCAGTATGCACACCTACGCGATCACCAAATAGTGCCACAACATAGCTGCCGGTTTAAACAGAAAGGAGTGTTCAAGACACAGCTTCCAGAATCATCTCCTGTTCAAGGAAGTACGATCACATCCAGTCCGGTATTACGTGAGCTACACTGACTGCCATCTCTTCAGAGGATTAAAATAAGATTCTTCGCTACGTCTTTCGCTGCCTGTCTGGAGATGCTTCAAACTATCTTTGTGATACAGTGAGACAATACATCCACACTGATTCGTCCGATCAAATTAAAAGATTTTGGTGACAGTTCCATCAGCGAAATAGATATGTGAACTATCGTTCTTTCTCCTTTGCAGCTGAGTCCGAGTGGAAAAACTTATCTTTCGATATCAGATAGTCTCCCAGTGTCTCTCCTTTCAAAGCTCACATGCAAACTCATCTTTTCCGTACTGACTTTTAAGACTGACTGTCTTTGCTATGGTTAGAGCTTGAGGATGGACGGCGTGGACATATGCCCTTAACAAATGAACAGTTATTAGTAGTAGTAGTAGTAGTACTTAGTAGTAGTACATGTAATAGCAGTCGCAGTAGCAGCAACAGTAGTAGTAGTAGTAGTCCCAGTAGCAGTAGCAGCAGCAGTAGTAGTAGTAGTAGTAGTAGTAGTAGTAGTGGTGGTGGCGAGAGCAGTAAATATGAAACTGACTGAACACCACCAAATCAGGACTTTGTGTGATCGTCCCGTTTCAATTTGCCTATCGTGCAAATCATAGTACAGGGACCGCCACGTCGTAAGTAATGTGCGTTATGCAGTGGATGATTGTAACACTGTTCTACTTGTGCTTCTAGATCTAAGCGCAGCAGTTGTGCATCTTTCGTCAAGTCCACTCCAGACAGTGTATTCGCAGCTGATGTCAGTTATCATCATGTGAAATGGGGAAATGTATTCTCAAACGTAATGCTGACAAAACAGAATGTTTGCTTATTGCTACAAAATCTCGACGTTTACAAGCATACATGAACTCCATTCAGCTTGGACATGGTACTGTTAGAGTCATCAAAAGTGAAAGATCTGGCTGTGAACATGGATCAGCAAGTAACACATCATGTCAGGGCTGACTTTCTGACTCTCGGGAATATCTCCAATATCAGGCAGTATCTCTGCAGAGGCTCTAGCTGTATCTCTCATAACATCAACATTCGATTATTGTAGTATGCTTCTGTATGGTGGCATCAACGCCCAACAGCAAAGTCTTCACAGATTACAGAATACTTCAGCCAGGGCTGTAACAAAGACCCGAACTCGAGAACACATCACCCCTGTGCTACGTAATCTTCCCTCGGTTCCAATCGAACATAGTACGAAGTCTTGTGTCTAGTGTACACAAGAGTGAAGCGCCAGAGTATCTGTGCAAGCTAGTCGTCTCTCTTTGTACACTACCAAAGGCATTACGATCAGTTAGAAAATCCGTTGTTAAATATACTATGCCGCCCCAAAATCACGGAATGATATTCCCAATAATATCAAGTCAGCGGTCTCACTGAACTTTCAAGAGAAATCTTAAGACCCATTATTTTAAAGAACGATATATTCTTTATCAAATTTAGTGTTGCTTGAATTTTTACCATCAGTATATATTATACTCCTTATTTTACACCGACAGTTCCGAAAATTTTAACTCAATTTCAGTCTTTGCCAGCAAGTAACAGGAGACTTATAAAAAGATAATTCATTCTCATGTCACCCTATAAGGCTTCATCCGGCACATAGATTAACCAGTGTGCATATATTCGAGTCCATAATGAAAATAAGATCTGTTAACACATCACTCTCTAGTTCGTTTTATTAGAATAGGCCTGCAAACGGTAAACATCGCTCTTATATGTGTCAATTTTAAAACTGTGCAAACAAGTTTTAAAAATTAATCCAAATTTTTCAATTTTCCAAAGCGAGAACCGATGTTACGATGGGGTGTTACCATCGCCCTTGAGTCTATTGTTAATTTAAATCCTTACCAGTGAACTTTCTAAAGACAGGAACAAGTGGGGCGGGGGAGGGGGAGCCCACGGGCCAGGAGCTAGGGACCTACGTCTCCTAGCAGCGTTTACAGTGCAGTGCGCTTACTGCTGTCACACCCTACCTGACGCATCTGTTTATATTACGCACTTGGGTCAGACGCGTTGTAAATTTGAAATGGATGTAATATATTTTTCATTTGGATTGTGTTGTTCCTTTTAACAAATAATTAAGAACAAATTGGTAGCACCTGTAACTGAATTAATTAATTACCACTCCTTTGAGGTTAACTGTACTGACCGCTGGGCTGGTTGATTGAGTCGCTCCTGACAGATGCTCCATAGTTCATTGGTCTATATCTGACAATATGTTATAGGGCGTAGCTAGCCTGATGTCTATGACTTCATTTCGTACCATGTACTACTAGTATTGTGTAACGTTCAACTATGTTGTGTAAATTTAGCGGCATGTACCAGATCGATCTGGGCTGTATGCATGAGCATTTGCCTTTAC
Organism: Diodora aspera; assembly: GCA_031471655.1. Lineage (NCBI taxonomy): Eukaryota > Metazoa > Mollusca > Gastropoda > Lepetellida > Fissurellidae > Diodora > Diodora aspera. The sequence goes on from JAUELE010038285.1 coordinate 5,754, forward strand.
CAGAGGGAACAGTCGGGGCATGATTGCCCTTTATCGGTAGCCACATGTAGTCCGTGGAATGATTCGTGTTCACCCAGGTCTCGTCCAAGTAAACTATCTGAAAATCAAGCTCCCTGTATTCAGCTATGGTTCTTAGATAGTTTGGCCTGAGGGTGAGAATTGAATACTTCTCCCGAAACATTCCACGATCATCGCCCCTTGCTTTATAGCGAAAGCCCATTTCATGTAGAGCAATAGTTAGAGTGGTGGCTGGAATATTCTTTAAGCTCACCCTATTATTTAAGCTCATCTTTAATCGCACGCCATGCTGGTGGCACCTTTCTGTCATAAAGGTGGTATTTAGTTCTCTCAATCAGACTTTTATTAAAACGGTCCAACTTGTGCTTACGACCAGGTTTTGCTCTTGAGACGGTCGCTACCTGTTTGGACTTATTTATAACAGCATACACCTGGTTGTAAGACAAACCCAATGCCCTGCACGTCCGTAAATAAACTCTATGAAAAGCAATAACTGGTTTTCCAATATCACTCTCCCGGAAAAAGAAGATATAGACATTTTAATCAATGTGTTAATTTCTACAGACATAGCGTTTCGATACCGTTCGCATGTACTCATTAGCTGAAGATGTGTGTGGGTGTGTTCAAAGCATGCATTATGGGTGGACATGAGTGTTAATGATGAGTCAATAAAATAATACGTTCTCTCTCCGGGTAATGGTTTTGCATACTGATACATAGCCAATGATGGTTTGGTGAGGCGAAAAAATATCTTTGGATTCCATTGTTGACATCAAATAATTTGCATAAGGCTATTTACTTTCAGAAAACAAGGTGGTCAATTTTCTGTCAAATTCCCCTTAGTAAAATGGCTCATATGGTAGTTAGCGCACATCTTGCTCATAAGATATTTCCACGTTTAGCAACAACAAATATACATGTTTCGTTATATTCCCACAAAATCATGTTTCTAGCACTTCCGTGAGTACTTTAGTATATAAGAATTGGGTGTTTAAATTGATTAAATCAAGGACAATTAGGGACCGTTGATTTCAGAATTATATCGTGAGCTATAAAGTTGGTGAATAAAAGAAAAACAAATAGAGATGTGAACAAAAATGGCTCTTATCCTCAAAGAACGGAAACATCAAGACACATATTCTAAGTTTTTCATGATGAATATCTCGATATTTTTCTTTCCTTTGGCGGGTTAGGTGCCTAGAAATGTCAGGCAACACAATAGACACATAGTCATTTCCTGAGACATGCGTAGTGGCACATATTTCGGCCCTCAGGGACATATTCTAGATGTCAGCAATCATCTCAACTTCGGAAATCTCTATTTGATCATTGGCCCCGGGTTTGGTGCAGAAACAGGATGACGTACAGCGGAAGTGAAAGTTTATGCCGGATTATGATGAAAAGAATTAGATGCTGCTGCAGCAAGAAGCTTTAGACTGGATCACAATGTGACATCTTTGTAATATGAACATAATAACGAGACATGAGTTTGCAGGTTTATAAGACCTCTGAATGGGAGCCCTGTCTTCCAAAATTATTCAATTGATGCCATAGAGACATATTACATATGGCATGTGCGTGACTTCAGTTCTATCTGGTATATCGTGAGAGATACAAAGTCGCTTCTGCTCGTTGTTTGGTTATTTGGGCTGGATTAAGCAGCACTTTCGGAGAGTATGTTATATTAACAGATTTGAAGTACGGTTCATACTTTCCGTTTATCCACCCACATGTCATGACTTGACTTGTATAACATTACACATGATTTACACAAGTTTACAAATAAGTTGGAACTTAATTGTTTAACTACGTATTCCACTCAGATAATTTGCTCATTGGATGTCACCAGATAATAATTTCTTTGGAAGAATAATTAACGTTATTTATCTCTGTATCTTCATCACAACGGAAACGTATTGACATCCTGATCTAGTTTTCCATCGAAACACGCTCTCACTAGTTTACATTAAAACGTGATAGGATGCTTACCCTTTAATCTTGTTTATCAGACGCCACAACATTCTGTAGTGAGGTAAAGTGGTCTTGTGTAATGCGAGCAGACCACGAGTTTGTGAAGTAAAGCAGCACCGAACCCTGATAGTACGTGGGTAAGTGAAATGTTAGTTGTGATAAGCTCTGAGGCCTCCAAGGGTTTGTGAAGTTAAGCAGCACCGAACCCTGATAGTACGTGGGTGAGCGAAAGGTTAGTTGTGATAAGCTCTGAGGCCTTCAAGTGTTTGTGAAGTTAAGCAGTACCGAACCCTGATAGTACGTGGGTGAATGAAAGGCTAGTTGTGATAAGCTCTGAGGCCTCCAAGGGTTGGTCCTGCCTCACACTGACAGACTTTGGCAATGACATTGGGGACACTCCGAGCTTCTTAAGCATGCTACTGCATTGATCTTGTGTAATATAAGTGTGCACATAGACGATGGTTATCTTACGATGTAGAATGTGCTATGTTGCAGGCTAATCCGGAAACATGGATGCAGATGATGACGAAGGTTCGTATTACGAATCTTCCTACTGTTACGAAGACCTCACACTTTTGGAAGCCTGTGTTGACCAGGATATAGAAGCTGTCCAAGCCATTCTGGAGGAGAACCCTACCGATGAAGAGCTCAATGAGAGAGACAGATCTGGAAGGGTAAGTCTTTAATCATAATCACAATAAGGATGTCTTTGAGATCAAATAGTTCGATGAACCTTAATCTGACATAAGCGTTTTAGACGTCCCGTGGTTTCAACCATATCTACAAGTTCCAATAAAATAAAAATGTCCAAAATATAGACTTGTCCACAAATGACAGAAATCCAGCAACAGACACCAACTGTAGATGACCCTTGACTGACAGGAGCTCCTTAAAAATTGAATTTTTGATTTTTGACCATGACACAATTCATATTTGAGAGACCAGCAACTCAAAAATGAGAAAAGATGAATCAATTGTGATTTCAAATTCTAAATGTCTGGGTGCCAGTTACCCAAGGTAGCAATTGTTACCATCAAACTCTGATTCATTTTCAGGATGTTGGCCTTCAAAACTGCCTTTAAATTAACGTTTGCGATTTGGGGGTGCCAAAAGTTGACATTGTCCGCTGTGTTTGAAGGCCATATCTCAGAAACCTTTCGAAGTTCAACATTTTGGATGTGTTTATTGTATATGTAGAGGTACAATTTCAGAATTTTCCGAGTCGGTCACCATGGGACCTCTGGTTGAGTTCATATGGAACGACCATTTATGTAATCTGTTTTACTTTATGATAATATAACACTTTGGTCTTATACAATCCTATGCTAATAACAACGATTACATTTGTATGGTTCACACTGATGTCATCTCCTGGTGACTTTCCATTGTTTTCATCTAGTGAATAGCATGGACAGTAGGCAGTTACTGATCCTATTCTTGTATATGATTGGTGCTGTAAACAACCAGGACAGATATACAGTGCACGCAGGTCTGTGTGAATCCCAAGCAGATGTGTGCAAGCAATGACTGACCATTGAGCCTCATGTTCTCGGAATATTAGTATACACTGCCCCTGGTTGCTATATACAGATACGTGTTCTGAATTTATGCCAGGCGGTACTGCTAGACTCAGTTTCGTTCTTTTAATTACAGACAGGATTAAGTCACGCAACTGCGCAGGGCATTCTCCCTATTGTCGAAATGCTGACCGAAATAGGAGATATAGACCCCAACCTACCCGACAAGGAGGGGAATACACCTCTCATATTCAGTGCTCAAGCAGGTGAGTACATACTGGCAGTGAGACGGAGACGAGTGGAATGCATGATCTTCAAACACTATACACTTGTAACGCACAACACTATATATACTTCTAAAAATAGTTAAAGGTTAAACCTGATATGAGTATAAATTGATTTAATCGATTATGCTAGCTGTTTGAAGGTTTGCCGGATCTAGCCATATGAACATATGTTTAGAAAATGTGTTTTCATGCAATATTATTACTAATAAAGCCCTACCAATTACGTTACATGTCAGGAGAAAATTGAATGCTGAAGGTTTTTGAATTTTAGGAAAACTTGCTTCACTTGAAATATTACTCAAAATCTTAAGTTCATGCAGTTTTTGCATGTGTTGTTCATGGTTTCCACTCTAAACATGTATGCTTGACATGAGACATGAATACCAACATGTTATCATGTGAATTTTGGATGCACCGACTGTTGTACATGTATATAATAATAATAATAGGTCACTTGTATAGCGTGTGTCTCCATGCTTAGTGCATGCTCAAATCAGTCAATAGAATACATGTAGAAAGGTTGACATGGATGGACGACTGTTATTGAAATGCAAAGTTAAAAAGATGAGTTTTTAGATCTAAAGATGGATAAGTCCTGACAATCTCCAATCTCTTGAGCAAGTATAAAATAGTGTTATCACTATGTTTGACCCTAAACATCTCTTGAGTAGTATCATGCACGATCAGGATTACTGGGCAGACACATGCATATTGGCATCAGTAACAACACTTAGGAAAGGTACTGGCATATTAATATCAAGGAGTTGGCTACTTACATATACCTACATTTGTATAGATGTCTGCATACTGGCTCATACTTGCTTATGGAAAGCAGATCATTGAACACGACGTAAAATGCAACAGATGCGAAACATGTAAATTGTTACAATGTACATGCCTTCGACACGTAAAATGTAACAAAATACAAAATTGTTGCATTTGTCGGAATAAGTAACATTACATTTCTCGTATGTGTTACATTTTACATAAAATCACCATCATCCCCCTCCCCTCCTCGAAATCCAGGGTATAATGACACCGGCAACGGTCATATGCCCTGGAATCACTCCTATTCATGACGATCGCCTCGAGGCGGGCGTTTTGACCATTCGATGAAGCTTTCATAGCAAAAGCTGCATCCAATCATGTGGCGCTTCTCTCCAAACACTCGGCGAAGTAAAGACGTTATGTGTTTAAATGTATCAAGAGTTACTCTCGTGAGATGAATTCCGACATTTCATTGGTTGTCTATATTTAGCAGATTTAGACTTTCCATACATACAAAACAACCATGATGAATAGGAGTACATCTAGGGTGTGAAAGTGGGACTCATTTGAAAAGAGCACAGCTGGCCAATGCTGTCTTTGTTCCAGTGGTGTTCCTCTGTTGACGCCGTAACTGGCTAGCAGTGACAATTCGTTCCTGCAATGCTGCCATCAGGAGATAACGATCTTCTATCTTCGTAGTGGAAAGCGGACGTCCTGGTTTAAGTCGCTCACATACAGTATTTGTGTCTGTTGAAAACGCTGACGTAGTCTGCAAAAGACAGATGGGCTGACGAAATGTCTGCGACCAGCTTCCCGCACTAAAACACTTTCATTTTGCCAGCCAATTGCCCTTGCTCTCTCCTCAATGGTCAAATGCCTTCTGTGGGGCATGTTGATGAAGTGATGAAAAAACGCCATGGCTTTTTAAAGCATAATTTTGCATGTGTGTTATGCATGAAACGTGTACTGTTCGCACTGTAAGCTTTTCAGAATACTAAACATTTTAATCCTAGGATGATATTTGAAAAAGTTACGTTACTTTAACATTTGTGGGCTTCACGATTTCCCTCGGCGGCCATTTTCAGAAAAAGGGAAAATAAAGTGAGCATTAGATTTTAGATGAAAGTTCATAGCAACCATGCATATTTTTTGCCCAAATTTCACCGACGATAGAACTACATGTCTAGATATTGTTTTTAGCAAAAGAAGCCATTTGACACGCTGTGACACCTTAAATTAACTCTTGTATCGGCCCTGTTCGCTGTCATCGGAAAATAATAAATTCTTCAAACAGTTTCTTTATTTCACATAAAACTTGTTCAAACATGAAAATAATGATCCAGCATAACGCTTTCTAATGTTTTCTGTGCTTTCCCCCGTTCGTCCTCATCTAACTCAATGTCTCTTTACTAGCTAGCCCCTTCTGAATCAGTACTTTTTCGGTTTGTAATTGTACGAAAACAAATACACTGTACTGTATCTTGCATTGATGTACAGCATTTTAATCAAAACATCTACTTTACGGATAGGTATAACATTTAAGTTTTTAAATCCTCAATATTTGTTTGCAGAATGTTACATGAATTAAAGTGATTACTTATAATTGAAATTTGTCTAGACCATGAATTTTCTGTTGTCTGTTTGAGGTGATTACCGGCAGGCAATTACATCTGTAATGCTGAGGAAGCGTCGGGGTTGAGGTGTCATCAAAGAGTTCAATTATGCATATCATTTATTGGTGTCATAAAGTGTTTATTGCTTTAAAGACTAATTAATCTGTCACGCTTGAGGACAGTCCAGGTGCTTCGGGATGTTGTGTGAAATGGCTATTAAAGAAAATAGCATTGCATCAATTTTGTGTCATAAGTGTTTTCTATATATGTACATAACTTTTGATTAAACACACTATTCATTAAGCTGAATAAATTCAAACAGACCATGGCATTTCAAACGGAATAATACAATATTGTTATAAATAGTTAGTTATGTTTTTGCCTACAAAAGCGTAGGGCCAGCTAAATTTTAAATTGTCTATGGTATATTTCAATGGCATATTTGTCCACAGCCGATAATTTCAAGCACTCCGACATAATCAATGCCGAATTCTCTTGTCTTCAGCAGTCGAGCTATACTGATGCAACTACATATTATGGGTCCATGAAAACATCATTTCAACTGAAGCAACACATTAAGGCAGATTTAAAAGTTCGACGATTGTTCGAGAATGGACTAAACTTTGGAACCAAACGTGCTCGCTAGGTCACGTGTGCTCGACTAACCAATCAGAGCGATAGTTGAGACACATCCCTAGCAACAAACTTCCGTTGTTTACAGGAAGGTGTCATTTGCGTCTCATTTTAATAAGCTAAAACCATACGAGTGGTTGAATGAATTGTTTTATTATAACTATCAAATTGAGGACGTTCGTTTGATGACGTTTCCAACGGTATACCTTTACAAGGAGGGCTCACCGTGGAGTGGTTGTAAAGTCGCGATAAAAGTGGGTGATGTTACTATTGTATAAAGATATGAGCCAGGATTTCAGGAAGGCATGGGGACGCAAATCACTTAAAAACATACTTTCTGCTTAAATTTCAGCGTTCAAACTTCGTCATATTGAAAATAAATAATCGTTCTATGTTTTTATAACAAAATCTAAAATCGACTTATTGACTTAATTAACCGTTGTCGTGCTTATCCGAGCCGTAGCGCATTATCGGTCCGTGCGAGAAGCGCCTACATTCGCTAAATTGAGTCACAAATGTTAACCATTACAAAGTGTAATGTACACTTATGGAAATTATTTACCATTTGGTCAACAGTAATCTTCATTTTTGGTCAAAAAATTTAAAGGTTGACCGGAATCCATGCTACATGTAATTGTATGTGTTAATTTTGTTGAATGATGCATACTATCTGAAATATGTAATTTGTACAGCTTTTGTGAATATGTTTTGGTTTGTATGAATATTAGTTATATAAACATTCAAAAAATGTTTTAGTAAAGAATAATATATGCGACTTAATGTTGAAAGGACCCAGAAAATATATTAGTGACCTATTATGCATTAGTAATGACCGCTCTATATATGTAAAACATTATGACAAAAGAAATTCAAAGTTCCCATTTCAGAAACCAGTTAATTAGCGCTAATGAAAAAGAGCATGAAAACCCTATTTTATATTGGAGAATCAGTTTTAGGAGATGCTTTTTTATTGGATATGTGAATTTGAACAATTTCGTCAATTACTTAAATTTGGTAATGAATCTCCTTAAATCCACAGACAGGTTAGATAAAGCAACTGCGAGGGATAGCGTTGTCTTCCGTGAGCAGTCACGCGTGAGCGTCACGCAGCGTGTTGTGTTCATGACGCTGATCGATTTGGATGGGGAAGCGTCATGATTTGTGGTGCATGTCGTGTTCCAAGGCCGATCGCAGTTGATTGTTATTCAGATGAAATCGGACTGTCGTACAGTATCATGTCACACAGTTTGGAGATTTGACCTCGTGTAACGCACGAAGGTCACGAGCTTGCCAAGTGAAGCAAGGTTGAACCCGGCGAGTAGTTGGATGGGTGATCGGCTGGCGTTGAAAGCTTCCAGACCCTCAAGCGTTCGCTCCTGCCTCGCACTGAGACGCTTGCAATGTTAGTGGTGTCACCTTGGGCATGTGGCTTTACTCGTAACTTGTCTCAGTTCACCCAGTTGAAACTAGGTACTGGTCGTCCATCAGGAATGTTGTTAACCTTCTAGCGTCTAGAGGCTGCTTGTGTTACATCAGGGTAATAATGTCGAGCGATTTGAGCAAGCTTTACAAGCCCGGATTTAGCGCTTTACAAGACCTAACTTAATTATAATCATGGTGATCCAATGTCTATTTGTGTTCCTCTGCCCTTCATGCAGCAACATGGTTGACAATTCAACAGGAGGACGGTGTACCCCATACTATACATGTAGCTCTGTAAATGCCCGCCGGTGTTCCAGTCATGGAATGGCCTTCCACAGACTTAAATCCGATTGAAGGCACTTGGAATGAGTTCAGAAGACAAGTGCAACAGCAGATGCATCAATCTTAAACCTTGCAAGATTTTGAGCAAATACCCGTTGACTAATGACTGGGTTCGCCATTCCATGTGTTGGCGTTCTTGCCGCCTTAGGAGTTCACACACGTTATTGACTTCCTCTGTTGCAACAATTTTATGTGTGAGAAGCCAAGGGATGTATTGCATTATTTGCCGATACATTGATACCGTAATCCACTTGTCTTCTTCTGTATTGTTTCCCGGATGATAGCAGCATACTAAATATCTACTTTACTACTTTTTCACACATTTATTTTGCCATCGAGAGAATGAATTGAACAAGCACCCAGTTTATGGTTGGTAATGGCTGGCCTCAGTTAAGTCAACGCGGAGTGCGGCTTTTAATACCAAATTTTAAATATGTACAGCCGTATAGTAAAGACAAGTTTTCTGGAATCAGTGGAGAATATGTGACTGTTATTCATATGATTCTCAACATTGCTTCAGCTGTAACTAATGTAACCGAGCTAAACTGAAAAGAACACCATGGCGGGATGGTTGACTCAGTTGCTCAGAAAAGGAAATATGCGGGTACATCTTTACGTTCAGGAAGAGCATACTTTAAATTCAAAGGGTAACTGTTTTGTGAGCTATTTTAACGACATTCGTGCTCAACCCCCATGTCTCTTAAAAGAGATATATATCTTTCTGAGGCGGAAACATTTGCTCTCATGCCCTCATCAATGGCAACTGGATGTTGATGATATCATTCGAACAGAAGACATTTTCTCAAGCAATGGACAGTAAATTTAATTAGAAAATCTGCGTGAAAGAGCTACCCTTGTGGACAATCAAATTGCTGGACCATCAATCTGAGCTTCACCGGATTGCCAGATGCAGCCTATTTCATATTACAACTCAGGGCACTCGCAGAGTGGAAAACAAGACAATATCGACGCGAACACAGCCAAGATGGCCTGTAAGATTATTTCTTCTTAAAGTGAATTCCCAAGTCAGCTATGTTGGATGAAAGTATATGGAAGTGGAAGCATCTGATTTCTCATCCCAGTGCGCTTGACAATTTTACTATCCAGTAAAGCAAAGCAAGGACATTTTTCGAACATGACTTGCCAATTGGATTTAAGTCTTACACTCGACTTTTCAAGTTTGAAATCAAAGACTTTTTTAGCAATGTAATTTGTCTGTGCACTTGGCGATCGAAAACTAAACTTGGCCGTATTTCTATACAGGAATAGTAGAGAAAAGCTAAGTTCGCAGCCTTTCCTCGTTGGTCTTGTCATCGTCGTCTTGCTCATTATATCATGAAGACTAGGAAAATGATCATTGAAGTGAACGTAACATCTATCTGTCTGGTCAGTCAGTCTAAAGTGATCTTATATCAGTTTCATAACTATAGGAAACACATCCGTTTAAATACACATGTCAGTTCATTAACGTCCCTATACAATGCCAAATTTGTTCAAATGACCACACTTATCACATATTGTATCGTCTTAAATGGTTATCTATTCGAAGCTCTGTGGGTTGGTACATCTTGAGATGGGAGTGGGGGGGGGGGGGGAAGAGAGAGGTCGAGAGAGTTTAATGTTTGACGTGCATGCTCCAGATATACACATTTGGCGCACTGGGGCATCCTCAAAATCTAAGCTATAATTAACTACTGTCCCCATCCGTCAAATACCCTGGACCCACTCCTATTCACGACGATCGTTTTGCGAGAATG
>JAUELE010038396.1:0-16080 GCA_031471655.1 Diodora aspera
AATAAGTTATAGTCAAGTTAAATGTAAATTATACATTTAATTGGTTAACTCCCCCCCCCCCCCCGTACCAAAATACCGCAAGTCAAGAAAAATGTGTTACTTTTAGATTTTCTCACATACAAGTTACGAATACATTGTTAAACATCTTCAATGACTAAAAGTTCAATAATTTTTGAATGAATAATATTAATGTACAGATATATTGCAAAATATCATCGCTTATGTACATGTAAGTGTAAAAATTATGATTCACTTATAAGTATAATCGTTGTATTAGTATCGTCACGTAATTTGCAGGAATTGTACATTTTCTGAGGAGAGTATGAAACTTGGTACATTGATAGATAATAATAAGGCTGCTAAAGTAATATTGCTGAAATCATTCTCCATCTGAAAGCTAAAACACTGTTCTGACTTCCAATCTCTTCTAACTCGTAGATTTGGCCATATCAAACTTGTTTAAACTCAACTCATTTAAAATGTTGTCTTTTTTTAACCTATTGCATTGTTATTGAACATTGTATTATTATTTTTATTTCATTATAACATAATGCATACGACAAAAAGTGTGCTTTTATTTGTGAATTACATGTATAACAAAATAATGCAAAATATACAAATTAAAAAAATAAAACAATGACCGGTTCCTTGAAATTATCACATGACCTGTGTCAGATGCATGCAGTTGAAGAGCCAACAAAAGTGAGTATATTTTCTTAAATATCTAAGCCACATTATTGTGTAACATGTTACAATAAGAGTAAGTGGATAAGAAATAATAAGAAAACTATTTTTATTTGCCCTTAAAATACACGTAAATGAACCAATTGATAACTTCAAGATTTGTCTTTTGTTCAAGGGAGATCACTCTCAACCACACTTTTGCCAGGGATAAGTCATTATTCCACTGTGCAATTCTAAAAATAGTTTGATACTAGTATATATTTTAATTTTACATGTTAATGTTTATTGTTTTTTTTCTGTGTGGAGGAATCAGGAATATTAATAGCTAATTTTTTTTCTATTTCAGATACAGTAGTTTGGTGTTACTGTTGGTGGTAACAGTTCTGCCCTAGAAGTGGCATAGCTAACCCCTTTGTTTCAAACTGAAAAAGTCTCAATACAAGACATCTGCTATAAGTCAGTGTACCATACACATGTCAGCATCCAAAGAAGATGATGAACATTTAGTTAGTCCTCAAAGCTACGACTCATGGCTAACCTTGCTTGAAACAGCCAAAGTTAGAAACCATGCATTTATTTTAGACATTGCCAAGCAACTTACAGATGATGAAATACCAAACATTCTCTATCACCGGAAATGTCGCAGTATTTTTACCATGAAGAGAGACTTGGAGTCTCTGAAACGGAAAACAGCTGAAAACATTACTATTGATGCAAGCAGTGGTGGCAATGCATCAAAAAGACTCAGTAGAACATTGCCATCAGATCCAATCTGCATTTTCTGTAGCAAAGTCAATTTCAAAAGCACTTCGGTTCACGTGAAAGGCTTACACAGGCTGTACAACTCAGAGCGGACCAAACATTAAGAGAATATGCCACCCCAAAATGAGATGAAATCATTCTAGCCGTAACAAGTAGAGACATAGTAGCCGCAGAGGCACACTATCATGTTTCGTGCTATTGGAATTATACAAGAGATAAGAAAATAGAACATGAGTCCCTAACAAAGGGAAGAACACGTGTTCAAGGTTCGTGTATATATGTGTCCCTACGTATTCTTTCCTTGAAGGCCTATCATATAACCATATAGGGGTGGGGCCATTTCCTTAAAGGCCTACCATAATTTATCATACAGAGGTGGCGCCATTTCCTTAAAGGCCTAACATATAACCATACAGGGGTGGCGCCATTTCCTTAAAGGCCTACCATATAACCATACAGGGGTGGCGCCATTTCCTTAAAGGCCTACCATATAACCATACAGGGATGGCGCCATTTCCTTAAAGGCCTACCGTAATTTATCATACGGGGTGTCGCCATTTCCTTAAAGGTCTACCATAATTTATCATACAGGGGTGGCGTCATTTCCTTAAAGGCCTACCACATTACCATACAGGGGTGGCGCCATTTCCTTAAAGGCCTACCATATTACCGTACAGGGGGTGATACAAGTGAGGTGCCATCCCCGACAGGGGGTGGGGGAGGGGGCTAAGGCCGAACCTTTGCAAGGCCTCACACACTGCAATTGTTCATACTTTTTGACACGATGTCATGATTATCTACGATATCGTACGATTGTCAGATTGAATCGGTCATAATCTTGCCGTGTGAGAAAAGGAAGCAAGCATTTTCAAGGACTCGGGGAATAAGCGTGTGACACGCTCGTGGATAAGTGGCAAAACAGGGTGTCCCCCACATAATCATTCGTTAACGCCCTGCCATACGGGGGTGGTTCCGAGATGTGGGCTGCGATCCCCGACCGGGGGAGGGGTGGTAGAGACACACGTTAGCTAAGGCCGGCCATACGCGTTACTATTTTGCCCTGCTGTTTCACGATCGTGTCTTATCGTACCTTTGCCGTCCTTACACGCTACGATTGTCCCTGCGATACGACGCCAGACGAAGCCTTGGAGAAGTGTGTAGTATTTTAGCGCAGCCTCACACACATTCCTATACGATACACCACCACACGTCGTTGGGTTTCGTACCGTGCCTACTTAAAACAGTGTAAGACTGTTTGCGATTGTACATACATATATATACAACACAGCTGCAAATCTACTTACCACCCCGAAACGCAGACAGTGAACAATACTACTAATAATGATGTTTCTAGTAACAGTATGATGGATTGCCATAGCCTGGTTTTGTGGAAGACATTTGCTGTAGACAATGAAGATATTTACTGTGAAATTATTCTTTGTGTAGGAAGACAGGTGTCCTCACTGGCCGAAAAAGCTCAACGATATATACTGACCTGAGGTGGAAAACATATTAGCGGTAATCTCAAAGCTAAATCCCATTGAGGAATCAAACTCTCATTTTACTGTTGATTCCGAACTGTGACAACCCTGTGAGGTTTCCGGGGGTATCGCTCTATAACAAGAACGAATAGGACCCCAGTATCCTCATGCTTGCCGTAAGAGCGGTTTAAAATGAGGAAGTTTTGCTTTCTCTTTCTTACTATCGATCCTGTGTTGTCCCTTTTCCTTGTTTTAATTCCTTTTTATTTTTCATGATATATGGTACAAGTTGTTTTTGTATGTTGTATATATTTTGTATTGCAAATAGGTTCACAGATCAGTACATGATCAATGCATGACAACAATTAGTGCATTTGATTAATTGTCTAACAATATGTCTTTCCTGGTGTTCTTAATTTGGAGACGTACATAGTATAGCATCTAAGGAGTTAATGCATTATATCTGTCCTGGTATTGGTAAGCTTGACACATACATGGTATAGCATCTAAATAGTTAATGCATTGTATCCTTTCTAGTGTTGTTATTAAGAAACGTACATTGTAAAACATCTAACTATTTTCAATGAGAGTGTGGAGACAAGACCAAAAGGAGTAGCTTTTGGTATATTGGCATTTAGAAAAAAATAGTTTTGTTGCTTCATAATATTTTCGAATTTCTCTCTTTATATGTAAAACAAAAAGGTAATTGCACTTTTCTGTAATGCAAATATATTACTTGTTTGGCTTTCATTAATAAAGCATTTAGGCATTTGTTGTTTTTTCCTTTAAATCCCCCCAAAATGTGTTTATTCTGCCTGATACTGCCAGGTGATACTGCCTTCTACAGGTGAAAGCCCATTGGTCATCTCTCTCCACACCCTATTAACATGTTTACATTCACAAAATATATGGTAAATTGAATCTGGACATTCATTAAAAAATGAACAAAGTCTTGAGTCTACATATCCAAGGTTATACAAGTAATTGTTTGTAGTGAGTATAATGTGCATAATACGACACTGTAACCATCTCAGACTACTACTCTTTGTAGATAGATAAGCCATTGAATTAAAATATTGCCATTCTTCATTTCTGAATTCAGTACTTAACATATCTTCCCATTTATTATGTGCATGAGATCTTATTAATTTTCTTGATCAAGTTGTTTTTCTAATCCTTCTAAATCTTTTAAAAGTTCGTTCTCCCTTTTATTAGTTTTTCTTTTCTTAGTGGATGAATAATATATTATGTTCAACAGTTATGTTTCCCACAGTAACTGATCATTAATTACGTATTTCACTTCCTGGACTTTGGACCAAATTCCAATCCCCACAAAGAATACATTTTTCCTCGTCAAGTTCGTTAACAACTTCTTGAATTTGGTCATAAAATTCTGGTCTTTCTGTGTTAGGACCATAAAGACAAATTAGTGCATAACTACTTTCCATCACTGAAAAGCTTACAGCTACATAGTTGTCTTCATCTTTATAAAACATTATTTGCTTAATCTTAAAGTCAAAATTATTGTTAAACAGTATTGCAGTTCCTCTAGCGTTACTTTTGTATGGGCTGATGTAGCAGTGATTAAAGCCCCACTGTTGTTTAATAGTTTGTTGTTGATCCGAAGTGAAATGTACGTCTTGCAAACAGTAAATATTTCCTCTTTTTTTCTGAGGTAGCTAAAAACCTGTTTTCTTTTAAAAGTATCATTCATACCTCTGCAGTTTAGTGATAAAATCTTAATACTTTCCTTATTCACACTCATAAACTAACTATTGGTTTTTCAGTGATCTAAATGTATGAGTATATGGTATTAGATCCCTTTAAGAATCCTTGCATATTCTGTTGTAGAAATTCATGTATAAAAACATGTCTCCCATTTTTTAAAATAAGAAAGTAGTTTTTTGTGTACCTATCATGAACCTTTTTATAAAGTATCCAGTTAAAATAAACACACAAAAATATGTTGTTGACAAGTGTTATTGTCCGACATATAACTTGATATCATATGAGAACCAAAGATACAGAAAAATAAATGCATCATACCTTACACATCCCCTTTCACAAGCAGAAGGTAAAATCTAGGAAATATTTACATGCCAAGCAGTTACGTATACAGGTAATGTTACCTGCAAGGTTTTAAACAATCAATTGTATCGATGTTGTCTCTCTATAGAGCTTAGAAAACTTGCTGCGCTGACAAACACGAATGCGCTTGTTTACAAACAAGGTGAAGGTCCATGACTTCCGGTATGACGCGAGACGTGTGAGACGTGTGAGTGAAGCGCGTTAAAACAATCCCTGGCAATCCTACCTAAAATGGCCACAACTCGTCGCCAAAACAAACACAAAGGGTCCAGCGGGATACAGGGGTCGAATAGAACTGGAAATATGGACGATCTTGTGTCAACCAGACCAAGAATGACCGAAAGTGAAAATCCTACCGAATCACCTGCGCCGGTCGCCATGTTGGACAGACGACGGAGGGTATTGATGTCAACAAAAAGGATATCGATGGTCTCAGACGGGAAAACGAAATATTCAGGACCGAAATGGAAAACAAGATGTTGTTACAAGAGGTGCAAGTACGGAAGTCTAATTTGCTTTCTATGGAATTCCTGAGGGGGAATAGGGTGAAACGGCCGTTCGGCAGTTTTTCACGGACATAGGACTTGAACGTGACATTCCCGTGGTGAACTTGCATCGTATGCCACGAAAGGGAACGTGGTCTGACCGCACGACAAAAGCGCCGAATCCGATTGTGGTTAAATTTGTTTACGGAGAATTTTATTTAGAAAAAAACCCGTTTCACTCGAATATCATTCGGATAGCGAGACATTCGGATATACAGGGTTCGGATAAACGAGGTTCGACTGTATATGAAAGATCGTCAAGCAATCCAGAACACTTGCTTTTCGAAACACTCTGTGTATGGACTGGTCAAAAGATGTCCGTGCGAACGAATTTACCCGTGTCTCTCAAGAAAGTGCGTGCGAAATTGGCAGAGAAAGCGTACGAGATGAGACGTAAACACACCCTGGAAACCAAGATCGTCGAGAAGGAAGTGCATGTCCAGCTTTACTATAGAGCGAACAAGGACGGTATATGGAAACAGATTGGACTGGAACAAACATATGGATACACATTGTGAGGCGAGAAGTGCCGAATTATAACACTAAACAAGCAGAAGGGTCGAAATGGGAACTGTGTATGTTTACAGTGTCATAATTGTGGACTGACAGTGCAGGCCAAGTTTAACTATAATTTGGAATTTTTAAATTTCATGAGGACTATGGAATCGAGAATATGACTTTAGTTTTAAAGAACTGTTACTGAATGTTTTCATTTGTGTTTGTGTGCTTTTCCACATTATAATTTCATGAAACACATTTATTCATGGATAGCCCGGTATGGATGGGTCTTGCTAAATGGATGAAAGGTAAGAATATCCATTTTTATTTAAATGGCTGAATTTTGTTCCGTACTTGTACGTAGGATACTGTAGATGCTAACACACGTGGTTAACGTGGCGAGTGCTGTCTTGACTGTTGTGGAAGGGGAATCCCCTATGAATCGACTTTCACTTGGTGGTACACTTCTGGTGGTACACTTCTGTTGGTAAACAAGCGCACTCGTGTTGGTTTAGAGTACAGGCTGTGTTTAAATTTAACCTGGAATTTGGAAATTTGATGAGGATTATGGAATCTAGAATATGACTTTCGTTTAACAAACTACTATTGAATGTTTGCATGTGTGTTTGTGTGCCTTTCCATATTAAATTTCATTAAACACATTCATGGGCTATGGATAGCTTGGTATGGATATGTATTGATAAATGGATGAAAGGTAAAATTATCCCTTTTATTGTAAATGACTGAATTTTGTTCCTTACTTGTACGTTGGATACTGTAGTACGCTAACACACGTGGTGTCTTGACAATTATAGAAGGGGAATCCCCTATGGATCGACCTTCACCTTGTGTTACACTTTTGTTTGTAAACAAGCGCACTCGTGTTGGTTGACAGTGCAAATTAGGAAAATTCTAACCTGGAATTTAGAAATTTCACGAGGATTAGTAAATCTAGAATAGCACTTTCGTTTAACGAACTGTTATTACATGTTTTCTTTTGTGTGTGTGTGTCTTTCCATACTATAATTTCATGAAACATGTTTATTCATGGACTATGGATAGCCTGGTATGGACAAGTATTGATAAATGGATGAAAGGTAAAATTATTCATTTTTCTTGCAAATGGCTGAATTCTGTTCCGTATTTGTAGGTAGGATACTGTGGTATGCTAACACACGTGGTTACGTGGGGAGTGCACTCTTGACTATTGAGGAAGGGGAATCCCTTATGAATTGACCTTCACCTTGATTACACTTCAGTTTATAAACATGCATACTCGTGTTGGTTGACAGTGCAGGCTAAAGTTGATTTTAAACTGGAATTTGGAATTTCATGAGGCTTATGGAATCTAGAATATGACTTTCGTTTAACGAACTGTTTTTAAATGCCTACACCTGTGGGTAACACATTTAGTTATGGACTATTGATAGCTTGGTATGGATATTTATCAATAAATGGATGAAAGGTAACATTATTCATTATATTGTAAATGGCTGACTTTTGCTCCATATTTGTACGTAGGATACTGTAGTATACTAACACAAGCTGTTAGCGTGACGAGTGCTGTGTTGACTATTGTACAAGGGGAATCCCCTTTTTCTGATGTGCCTCTTGCACATCACATTGCACTATAGCTGGAATATTGCCCCTGCAATGTAAAATATCATTTCGCTCACACTAAACTGTGGCAGGAGTTTGCCATTACGTTGTCTGCCAATTAAAGTTACACAGATTATCAACTTAGCTTATTACATGTTAGACACACATTTAGTTGTGACAAGAAGAATGTTATAACTGGTAATAGGGTGGGAAATGACTTTAGAGTTTCATACAGTTCACTTCTATGAAAGGGGGCATGCCTTTTCAGGAACTTTCTGAATGAAAATATCATCCCGTAATGCGGAATGAAAATATCCTGTAGTACAAAAGATGCCTCTAATGCTAATGTGAGAAGCATTTGTTAAGAAAAAAGAGTTAAGAGTGGCTTTTAGAAGTAGAAGGGTTATTCGGTAACAAACACTTCATATGGTTTGGACTTCTGAGTTTAATTGCACAGAATAAATATTAATAAACTATTAAAATGAAAATAAATAAATAAACACAAAAGTCCAAACCATATGAAATGTCTGTTATTAAACATTCCGTACTGTTACCGTGTACGGCACGGGTATTTTTAATATGAAATATCCCATGTTACCTCATGCTATAAATTGACCAACACTACCGCAGCCTGATATAAATCAGACAAACGCCTAGAACTAATCAATTTTATAGTAATACAAAATAACAAAATAGGTCACACGTTTTTTCATCAACAGACATGTGCGGTGTCACACAACATACTAAATAGCATACAATTAATTGTAAAACACTACCACATCTCGTGGCCGCACGTTCCCTCCGTATATGAATGACTTTGTCACTACACAAACCCGGAATAATTGTTCCCCATAAGAAGTAAATATTACCTTTGTGCCTAGGCTGAGATGAACTTGCGTGTAATTTCTTGCAAACATTTTCCCCAAAGGCTAACACTTTGCAAGTCAAATAAAACGTGAGCCCCTGTCTACTATCTTCGGTCATATACTTTGTACAGGTATCCTTGGAAGTGAACTGTTGACTGACGGACAGTTATAATCAGTATCGGATTCACAAGCTTACGTATTAATTTCCATGCAGAATCGCCCCTCCAGCTTGTAACGGCTGCTGTGTGCTTCCGCCAGCTATCAATTGATTAATCAAATTTTGTCGGCGCTTGTGTGGAGGGGAATCCCCAGCGTAGCGATAGAACTGAGTATTGAATGGGACGGTCATGTGTTATGATGCATAGTGACTGAGCAGTCCACCACACTTTGCCAGATTTTCCGATAGAAATTGTCTAGGGAGGTGGCTGGTGGCGTGAATTGAATGTTTTCTTACTAAATCATACGGTTACAGGCCCGGATCGGGGGTTACTGGGGGCACATGTCCCGCTTTTAGTTCGCCCTGTGCTATGCTGGCACCAAATCAACTTCCCAAAATATTATGAAAACTCATGAAATGGGCTGAAATTGCACCATTTTGCATGTAACGTTTTTAAAATTTTCTCAGAGAACAAGCCCCTGGCCCTCTCTAGAACATAATACCTATCATGATCTATGTTGCGCCCCTCCTTTACACAAATGCCAGGTCCGCCCCTGGGTCACAACCTGTTTCGTCTAATTTCGAGAGAGGAATCATACCTGCTGTGTCTAACCACGCAGAGTGAATGAGTCTCAGTTTGTCTAATTGCTGTCTTCACCGAACTAGTGCGATGGGAGCATCCATTCTCACGAATGTTTGTTTTATCTTTAATGGTGAAGTACAATAGTATTGTCTTAAAGCCCCTCCAACATCCTAACCTTTCCAAAAACAGCAGTAAGTCGCTCTTCAATGGATTTTGCTGACTGGACCTCCAGTACCAAATATTTTATCATTGCTCTGTACTCTGTTTTGTTCATTTTGATCACAGTGGGGGATGTGGAAAGGGGAGGGGGGTAATCATCTATGACTGTTCAGCAAAAGTAAATTAATGCTGTAATTGTTTTGATAGTTTGATAAAAATAACCAATTACATCGTTGATTATTCCCTGATGTTAGGCTCAAAACGTTTTGACATCCCTCGTAAATGCAGGTACGAAGTGGACAATATGGAAGCGTTAATTCCAATGCCAAATCCTATTGAGGGATCAAATTCTCATTTTGCTGTTGATTCTAAACTGTGACAGGAGTTTACCTAAAACTTGTGTGCAAAATAAGCCTTTAATTACTTTAGCTTTAGCTTCTTACATGTTAGACACACATTTAGTTGTTTAATTGTGAAAAGAACTTCGTTATAACATAACATATAACATATATATAACATATACAGTAACTGGTAACAGGGTGGAAAATGATTTAAGAGTTTCATACAGTTGATCCGGGTTTTTTCAACTTTCTCCAGTCACGTCTGTTAAAGGGGTCATGCTGTTCATGCACGATTCATTTTCCCCTATAAAGGCACTTTCTGAACGAAAATATCATCCCGTAATGAACTGTACTGGTAATGGCAGAAACAACTGTTAAGAAAAAAAAGATATTTAAATCATGTTACTAAATACTGTTACCCTGATACCGGTATGTTAAACATAAACAGGACAGAAATGCTGTAGATTTAATGTTCTTCCAATTCGAATAACAAGCTCAAATTCACTGGCTGTTCTTAAAGGTCATCGACTATTTTTTATCCAAGCCAGGTAAAATGTTGACTCCTTGTTTGTCAGTACTGTTGCCATGTAGTCTTTCCTGTTGCTGTGCTAAAAATTTGACATTACATATTTTTACAGCTGATGTTTTCTCCAGTCACTTCCGTTAAAGGGGTCATGCCTTTTCATCCATGATTCTTTCTTCTCTTTAAATACGGTTTCTGAATGAAATGATCAGCCCGTAATTGTACAATATTTATAATACGCTACGTTAACGTTGAGGCGTGACAACCCACCAGAGGTGAATGCCAGAAAGGTGAATATGTAGCAGTAGTAGTAGTCGTAGGTTAATTATCAGTTAACACTCTGTAAAAGACCCCGATAAATGGGGCAAATCAGCACGGCATTTGAAGAGAAATCTTTCCTGTTGCTAAATCATTCTTTCCTGCCATCTATTGTGTCAACATTCTATTTAGGAGTATGTTATGAGTTAACACTCTGTAAAAGACACCGATAAATGGGTAAGATTTAAGATTGGTGCAATACCGTTGATTTAATATATTCAGCTGTTGCATGCAAAGCAACAGGGCATTTGAAGAGAAATCTTTGCTGTTACTAATTCATTCTTTCCTGTTAACTCGATCAAAGTATTGTGTCATGTATCCATGTTTCTGAACTTTTGAATATTCTATTCACTTCCTACTTTCAATCACCTTAACATGTAAGAAAACACTACAAACTATGTTTAAGTTTTGGTAGTTTTGGGTGAAAATATGATGATGACAAACAGATTTCGAACCTGTTATAACACTTTTATGTTTCTTTCATGTTACTGCTGAAAGTACATGCAATATATTTCAGTACAGTTTCATAAATTGCGCTTTCACCAAATATGTGGTGGAATATTAGATTGAGATAAGCAACAGGCATTCAAGTTCATGTTTATAAGTGTCTGCGCGTACACTTTCTCTCTTTTATTTGAAGAAAAATCTGTCCTGTTACTAATTCATGTTTCCTGTTGCCTCTATCAAGGCACTGTGTCGTTTATCCGCGTTTCTGAACTTTTGCACATTCTGTTTACTTCCAGTTGTCAATCACCTTGACATGTCAGAAAATACTACAAACTATGTTTAAGTCTCTCAACATTGTTTTTGTGGTTTTGTGTAAAAATATGATAATGTCAACCTGATTTCGAACCTGTTACCTTTATGTTTCTTTCATGTTACTGCTGAAGTACATGTAATATATTTCAGAACAGTTTCATAAATTGCGCTTTCACCAAATATTTGGTGGAATATTAGATTGAGATAAACAACAGGCATTCAAGTTCATGTTCATTACTGCCTGCGCGTAGTTTCTTTAATTTGAAGAGAAATCTTTCCTGTTACTAACTTCATTCTTACCTGTTTTCTCTAATGTGTCAACATTCTATTAAAATTTAGTTCCAACTTAAGAAGCCTAAATCTTACCTTTGTGTCTAGTCGTGGAACTTATTGCAGCCCTTTGTCCAGAGGTTCAAAAATCGGCTGTAACAGTAGGTAGAATCGACCTGCGCTACCCTACTCGTCCTCCGTGCTGTCCACGCTGTGTTGACTTGGGCTTGACATGGATCGTCTGCATCGGGGGAATCCGGTTTTCGCAGTAATTGGGAGTTACCTCCCTTGCTCTCTCTCTCTCGCCAAGCCCGGTTGGCGACCATCTTGTAATGTTCGTCTTGCTTCTGCGCTCGTTGTTTCGAGTCGCATGATAAACCTATGAGGGAATGCTGTGTCTTTGCCAAATGATTCGGGAAGTTACTTCACTATAATATTGGTGCAGCCAAACCGGTAACGGTCTACAGACTGCAAACTGGAGCAAATGCAGATTATTTATTACATTATATGACATGTCACCGACACATAATAATTATTAATATATATGTCATAGGTCAGTACACAACTACTGGGTCTAATCAGAGGCGTAGCTCTCGTTAGGCGCAAAAGGCACGTGTCTACACATATATTTCTGAACCAAACCTTGTTGTTGGAAATTTACCAAAACAGCATAAAGGTTTTTAATGATCTGATATTCTTCTATTATCTTCTAGATATGAAGATTAAGTGACTTTTGCATGTTTTTGCTCACAGAACAGCCAGGTGTGCCTTTGTTCAGCAAGCCTAACGTCACTTTCGCACTTGCAACTCGCACACCTGGCTGTTCTATGAGCGACTGTTCCTCCTTAGTACGGAATGGCGAAGAGTGTCAACAAAATGATGATCGTTTGTTAAACAACTTTTTTCTTCGGGGGTCCAAAAAATGAAAATAATCATCCGAGTGGGTCTCTCAATTTTATGTCACTGTGCAAAATTTGGTTTTGTTGCAATTATTAGAGTTTGAGTTAGCGAGCAATTCATCGTTCTCATTTGGAGTCAAACGGACTGTAAGTACTTATAACATCTACAGGTGTCATATCTTGAGCTGCTGAAAAGATTAGAAATCCAGTCTTGAGATGATACATCTTTTGAACCTTTATTTGAACAATTGTATAAACATATTAACATTGCCAACATATTGTGATAACAACACATAACCCAAACCAAACATAAAAAGTAAGCATCCTTTTTTAGACACCCAAGTGTCGTGCATGTTGTAACATTTCTTTGGCAGTCGGTCTTCATGCATAGCAACAACTCTAAACCAGTATTTTATATATCTTGTGCTATAGTTTACATAGAGGGGATACCGCCCACACCCACCATAAACCAGGCAGTTTGGCGTAGGGGTTCCCACGTTTAAAAACCTTTTATATGCTAACAGATGAATTTTCTCTTCTGATTTGTATTGTGAAAATCCCCAGAGTTCGCGACCATAAAGGAGCACAGATTGCACTTGCCTATCAAAAAGTTTGAAAATATGTTAGGAGCTACAGGTTCAAGTTTATGCAAAGTAGATAATACCTGAACAAGAGCACGTTTTGCCTTTAAACAGAGATGCGTAACAGATTTACATAAATTTGGGTGTGTGATTGAAAACAATTCCAATTCCAATTATCTATATTCAGAATCAACCTGGACTATTTCACCAAATAAGTACCAGCATTCATTTAACGCGATGCGACCACCTTTTCTAAACACAATTATTAGACAGCAAGTGAAACTGTTTAGGTAATGAAATACCGGGTAAATTGTTTACTCAATTCCTTCTTTGTGAAGATAAAATAAGCCTGGGACCAGTTATTATTGTCATTAGTTTGATGTTGACGTTGCAATTTCAATATCCCCTATCTTTTTTGAAGAGTGCATAATGAATAAATGTCTACAATATAACAGAATGAAAATAGGAAATATTCACTGTTGCAACGTGCATATACAAAACAGGGGACACACTAATCTGCTGAACGCAGGACAGGGCAGGCCAGCGCAGGGCACACATTTTCGTGCAATAACGGCTCCCTGACACTTCGACGTCATATGTCTTTAAAAACGAGTAATCGCTGAAGCAGGGATATCTTTTTCACCATTGACAATATTATTTCATGATGCAGTTTTAACAGAATCTTGGTTATCTTTGTGAGAATTTCCATAATTGACAGTGAAATTCGGGTCAAATCAACTTCGTGTTACCGTGAATTACAATTTGCTTATTATTTAATACAGTATAGATTCGGTGTGATTATATCAATGTAAGTACAGCATCCCCGCTTTTAAGAACGTGTATATAGAGATGTATACAACATTTTACAATTACATGTATGTAGTCGTAAGGACACTAAATTTTCAAGGATGGAGGAATGGAGGGTAAGACATACATTAAGAATAGACACTTTCTCTCGGGCCAAGTACCCGTTAGATTGAAAGCTGGTGTTTACTCTTAAAAGGTGAGTGAGGGGCACGAAACTATTTTGTAGTTTTGAGCTGAGGACAGGTTATATTCACTGCGGACACCCTCTATGGTGTCTGATTTTGAGTAAGCATGGTTCAGGACACTTTTGGTCAGGACAAACACGTCTACATTAGAGAGTTCACGCCCCGTATGGTGTCGGGTGTTTAGAGTTGGTGATATGACGTGGACATGTTTTGCGAAGGTTGGATCAAGGAGAGTTTACATTCAGAGTGGACACCCCCTATGGTGTCTGGTTCTGGACTTAGTAGTGGGCAGGACACTTTTCGTCAGGCCAAATACGAGTTTTTTTTAGAGTTGACGCCCCCATGCTGTCGGCTGTTTCGAGTTAGTGTTCTGCATGACACGTTTTGTAAAGGTTGGACCAAGGCGAGTCTACATTCAGAGTGGACACCCTCTATGGTGTCTGGTTCTGGACTTAGTAGTGGGCAGGACACTTTTCGTCAGGCCAAATACGCGTTATTTTTAGAGTTGACGCCCCCTATGCTGTCGGGTGTTTCGAGTTAGTGTTGTGCATGACACCTTTTGTTAAGGTTGGACCAAGGACAGTCTACATTCAGAGTGGACACCCTCTATGGTGTCTAGTTCTGAAGTTAGTGGTGGGCAGGACACCTTTGGTCAGCCAAAAAACGCGTTATTTTAAGAGTTGACGTCCCTAAGGGTGTCGGGTGTTTCGAGTTAAGGTTGTGTATGACACCTTTTGTAAAGGTTGGACCAAGGAGAGTCTACATTCAGAGTGGACACCCTCTATGGTGTCTGGTTCTGAAGTTAGTGGTGGGCAGGACACCTTTGGTCAGCCCAAATACACGTTATTTTAAGAGTTGACGTCCCTAAGGGTGTCGGGTGTTTCGAGTTAGTGTTGTGCATGACACCTTTTGTAAAGGTTGGACCAAGGAGAGTCTACATTCAGAGTGGACACCCTCTATGGTGTCTGGTTCTGGAGTTAGTGGTGGGCAGGACACTTTTGGTCAGGCCAAATACGAACTTTTTTAGAATTGAATCAATAATGAACGCACAGGAATGACATAACACATGTTTATTGTTGAGTTGAGTCATTGCCATTATTAAAAGTCAGAAGTCGCCAGCTGGTGCTCCATTCCGCTCAATGAACCACTGAATTCAGCGCTGCATAGGCCCTACTCTCAATCAAAGCCCCGTTGATTTGGCAAGGAGATCTGCTGAAATTATTCCAGATTCATATAAAGTGCGTCAGACTCGCTTCGAAGTGGTCTGCTGGCAACGAGATCACGTGATCACGCGTTCGACCAAGGGAGATAACGAGATCACGTGATCACGCGTTCGACCAAGGGAGATAACTGCGTAGCAACAGTAACATTTTGTCCAAATGTCGAAATATTTTTTGTGCGTAGTTTATTGTTAGATTAAATCGGAAAGTGAACTTGTCACATTTTTTCTTGTCGTTGCTATAATTATACTTGTTCTGGGATTGGTACTCTTCTCGCGATACATCCCCATAATAAAGTTCACAGGCGATACAACACAGTTGTTAAATTACCAGTTCCGAACCAGGTTGCTATTATGCCGTGCTCAAGGACTAAAATGTTTAACTTCTCAGTATTTGTTGTTGTCATTTATAGACAATTTAATGCTTTCTAAAATACAATCGCTTAATTTCCGTAAATCTATGCGAGTAACGCTAGAAAAGGAAATTACGACACTCCTTCATTTTGCCAGTTTCGCCCCACTTTTCTCGCGTAGCACTTCTGGTCGTTTTGAATCTAGGTCATCGCTTAAAATACCAACAAAATCGTCAATATTGGCGTATAAATTATAAAAAACGTGTCAATGAATAGGAAATCCATCCTTTTGTTTGAATCGACTACTTAAATTATGTTTTAGTCAGTTTTTCTCGGCGCAGCCGAGATTGTTTTCCCTTTTGACCTATTTATTCTCCCCTACACTGTTAAAAATGAACTCGTC